>BMAO01027986.1:0-63817 GCA_019973975.1 Trichonephila clavata
CTTTCTCTGTTCTATTGAAAAATATTCATTTTACCGGTATGGGTTCTTTAACCAAAAATACAAAGATGTACTCTAGCCTTAAAAACATTTTATATACAGATCCTTTTGCATATCATTAGTAGTTCTTATGTAAGAATCATATTTAGTTCCTTCAGACTATCTCTCCCGTTTTGTTTTCATTACAATCCCTCCTGCAACCAATTTCTTAATTCACGTATAATATTCTGAAAATATTAAAACAAATAAAATATTTCACAACTTTTACTTACATTTCTTTTCTTCTAAATTTTCTTCTTCGTTGTAATTACAAAAGTACAATGTTTATGATAAACAAGGCTTATAACTATTATTTTATATAGGTTCTTAGCAACAAAGTGCTGGGTGTAACATGTATCTGATTCAAGTGTTTTAGTCATTACTTAATACGTATATACACACCGTCTCTTTTTAGGTGTTCTGTAGTCTGTAGTTTTACTTTTGACAGATAGAAATTTTAGTGTATTAATAATATCTTACTTTTTCCTCCTAACATTCTATAATTTTCTGTGAAATACTTTTTCAAAGTTCTTTTCAAACAGGATTCCTTTGAAAAAGCTTGTGTTAATTGTTCAATGTTAAGAGACATAAAAAAAACCGATCTTCTGTTTTATTCTTTTGAGAAACTTTTCTGTTATGTGGAAAATTGGTAGAAGAATGCTACTTTTATTTTTAAGGCTTATATGGGATGTTCATCCTAGTTCCAAGATATCTGTCTGATCTTCAAATAATTCTACATTGTCTAACTGATCTGATACGCCGATTTCTTTTAAATGTATTGCCATTCGGTTCATCAGACGGATAATTGAGCTGTTGTAAAAGCATTTAGATTACTTATTCAGTAGATTACATTAATTATTTTTACACATTAAAAAATGACAAAAACACGTCAGAAAACAGTAAATTTTGTATCCGATTTACAGTCTGGGTTTGAATTTGTAATAAATCCACTTTTTTGTCCTTTTACACCAGCCTATCAATGAGACACTTTTCTCACTTTTCTGCAGAAATGGTTTGCCACATATTACACGTGATACTCATCACATTTATCAAACGTATTGGAGAATAACAATAGAAGATATCATATTATAATGAAGCCAGTGTTTATACAGTTTCAGTACACAAACATTTAGCTATTCATTAAAATTAAGTTAATTAAAGTACATTAATTTAAGTTAAATAATTGCTTAATTTAAAATGTATTTCTCTTCGTGTTGAAAGTATAGGGTCGATTCAACTACAAATAAAATATTTTTCCTTATCCTTGATTTTAAAAAAATCTACAACTCTGAAAGCCTTTTGCATTATTAGAATGCGTGTATTTGAGGAATAAATAACGTTTGAAGAAATGTAATTAACATTTTCAAAAGTTATCAGAAATTTAATCTTCAGCCGGCATTCCTAACACACACACACACACACACACACAAAATAAACGAACGGAATTTCACGAGCAGGCATCTCATGCACAAGTGTTTAGATTATATTTTTTTCATAAAATTTGTATTTAAAGGTGAAAAGGAAGAAAAGTAGATGCAAATTAAGTTTTTCTGTTCTTTTTTTTATTAAGGCATTCAGTACATTGTTTATGCACTCCTTTAGTATTCGTCGAGAGTGAGTGCGATGGTTTCATAGGATCTTAAATTTTTTTGAATTTCGTTGAAGCATTGCTTTCCGGTTTCTACATTCTTTACATTCTTCTGTAAATCGAAATACAAACCACTACAGAAATTAGTGTCTGCTCCGATGTTCAGTGGGTGGTTTTCTTAATACTTAACAAAATAATTTGCGCATTTATAGTCGCGATGTTCAACAATACAAAAAAAACTGGCATAGGTTAAAGATTACATTTTCTAGCTATTGAATATGATTTGGTCATTTTGTCAATGACGATAATTGCTCCCTCAGTAAAATTAAGGATGCTATTATTTCAGATTTCAATTAAATCCGATGTGGATGTTACTGCAGATAAATCCATGGTATCACTACTATTTATTGTTGAAAGCAGATGACAATTCCATTTTTTCATGGGTGTATATGAAGTTTTATTTTTAAAAAAACGAAACATATAGGAGCAAACTTCTCTATACTTTAAATTCAAAAATTTTGGAATTTCTTTTTTATTTTCTCTTTTGGTTCCAACTATAGATGTTTTATTTTTCAAAAGTTCATCTGACGATGTGTACCTGTTATTTTCTTTAAAATTACGGTTGTCTTACCAGTTGCCTTCTTTAAAACAATTATTTTCAGCAGTGTCTCCCTCTTCTAAATCTGGATAGATTGCAGTGGAGGAATCATAATTGCTATTATACTCCTCATCATTTGAATCTTCCTCATCATTTCCACAAAGAGAACTTCTTTATCGAAAGTACTGTTGTACTATATCTATAAATTTCTGTATCTATTAAAATACTAAAATATTACATTTATTCATCATAAGTACAATATTGCGACATAGCATAGCCTGCATTCAGAACTGAGATGGGGATTCACGCGAGGGTATGACATACCGAAGAGGCGGTATCCAAAAACATATACAGTCAACTCCGATAATTCAAAGTTGGAGGGACCAATGAAAGCTTCGAGTTATCAAGAGTGTATGAAAAAAACTTTCAAAATACATGAAGAGAATTTTTTTTCTAACACATTTAAATTTGAAACTTTGTAATAAAACAACAACTATAATATGTATAAACTTATTTTAAAATATTTTAAAAAGTACATATTATACAAAAAATAATTATACATTTTAAAAATCATGTATTTAAAGAATACATTCAATGCATTCATTCACATTCCTGTGCATCTATGCACAATGACGGACCATGTTTTCTGAACACATGTTTTCATTTAACACAAGGCCACGTGTTAAACGAAAGATACAGACGACTGACAGTAGGTTGCGGTTGGTCTGTTGTGCACTTAAAAAATGGAAAGCAATTCAAGCTTCTTTCCGCCCGAGGAACCGGAAAATACTAAGAAAGTTAGCAGACAGACGACCATCAAAGAGCTACGTTACAGGGGAGACACTCAGAGGCAACGCGAAGTGCGTAATCACATTGTACAGAGTTATTTTTTTGATAACTTCGATTATAGTGAGTTACATCTGAGCAACCACATATTTTACTTCGAAATACTGAATGTACAAAACGCATCATTTTAGTTCGAAATATAAAGAGTTTTTCTAGGGACTGGACATATATTTCGAATAATAGAGGGTTTGTACTATCGAAGGTTTGAATTATTGAGAATCAAGTGTCTTTAGAATTCATCTACAAGCTAAAACCCTCAAAGGATATGACCTTAATGTCTGCTACAAGAGAAACTATCCATTTTTCCACAAAAAAAAAAGTTTTTGAAGGAGTATTGAAAAAATGCGCAAAAAGTGTCTGTTTAAAATTGATCGAATCCCCCCCCCCCACCACCATGCATAGGAAAAAGTTCAAGTGTTGAAAATTTTAGCCTCGAAGATGATGTTCGCTATAGATGACAGTGATCTGTAAAGTGGAATTCTTAAAAGAACCGCTGAAAACCACATTTCACTCTTCGGGAAATATTCCACGGATAATGTACTCCAAAAAGTATAATGAAAAATCATGTGAAGAGTATTGGATATGTAACCTGATAAGATTTTTTGGTGTGTCCAATACTATAACATCACAGAACATGTTTGTTGGGAATGCGGCATGTGATTATTAGCTTAATCGAAATGAAGATGTTCTTTTACTTTTTGTAATGGTTCATAACTATTGTTGAGAAAAGCAAATAATACGTCAATTCTTATTTAAAAATTCGTGGAATTTCCCTTATTAACATAGAGCTAAGTGTTTTTCTCTGGGCAGTTATTGAATTGTTTCATATTGAAGTATTCGTAACTTTCACACAGTCTGGTACATTTATACATGCATTTGAAAAAAATGACTTTACCACAGCTCATCACAAAATTTCTGGAAGTATTAGACCTTCAGAATTGGAATTTTGGACAATTTATTATTATTATTGAGTGGAGATCTGAAAAAAGCTTCTGTGGAGATTGATTGTCGACAGGTATGTGTGTGGGGAAGAGAGTACAATAGATATTTGTAGTTTGTCGAGTATGTTTATTTATTCAGTTAAATTCCACCTAGAATAGATTTTGCAAAAATCGTTTCTTAAGGAGGGTTGAGAGGGCGTTATAGACATAAATTCCCTTTTACACTTAATAAATTTACTAATCTTAAATTTAGCCCTCATGTTTAACCCCTTAACTGCTTCAAGCGCATATATCCGTCCTGCTCAACTCACGCTTTAAGTGCCACGGATGGATACACCAGTCCTTCCAAAGTCGATTCTTTCCATTGTGCTGCTCTGCTAAAAACTAATCCGATGGCTCTGGAATGCAATAAAAAGATATTGAAAATGTTTGAAAAAAACTACCAGTACACTTGGCTTATTTGGTCATTTTCCTGTGTGAAAAACGGTGGTATAGGTAAACGAATAGCGTAATTTTTAAATCGCAATGGAGAGATTAATTCGTTGTTTAAAGATATACATGTGCAAGAGTTTAAGAAAATCGATTCCCAAAGGTTTGCTTCGGCGTCCTAGCTCATTTTTAACTATTAGTTAATAATCATGCTTCTTTTATTGAGTTGAGGTCCAGTAAGAAAGAATTTGGGCAATATGGATACGCATGGGTAGGGAGAAGGCAACGGGGGAGTAATAAATGAAAAAATGTCATGTTTTTTTTAACTCCCTCCCGTTTCAACTAACAGCCTTAAAATTTTGCAAACGTATTTATTTCATTGAGCAATCAACCAAGAAATGTTTCAAGAAAATCGACTACCCAAAGCATTTCGGGGGTTATACAGAGAGACTTTCCAATTTTGATTTTATTCGATGTAAAGACCTTAAATATGGCAGACATCTTTATTTCGCTGAGTAGGAATCTGCTAAGAAAAGGTCACACGGATATTCTCATAGAGGGATAAAATAAATTTCTTCGCGATACGTGTTATATATATATATATGACAGAGAGAGAGATATATATATAAATATATCGGATTCTTCAGTTTTATTCATTTATTTAATTTTACTATTATACTTGCTAAATCGTTCTTTCCTTAGAGTTAAATTCTTTAATTTATTTCCCATGGAGATAATTGTAATTTATTTAAAACTATTCAGATTATTATATAATTTTGGTCTCAGAGTATTTTTACTCTTCCATATCGATTGTTTAATTCACCCATGCGAAGGACGGGTTATACATGTTATTATATATATATATATATATATGTACAGGCTTGTATCATATTTTAAAGAGATTTATTTTTTGACGTATTAAATTCATTGAAAAAAAATAAATAGTTTGCAACATTATAGAGTGCAAAGTGAAACACAAACATATCAGAAGTAACAAGTGAACGCTATTTCGTTATAGTCAAGGTTTTCTTTATCAGTTCTTTAAGCACTGTACAAGAAAAAGGGAAAATTCTACAAGTTTCCATACCAATTGATAGGTTGAAAGTTCATTCAGTATTATCACATCAGCTTTAGTACAAACACACATAAGTAATAATCGCAGTTATAAAAAATAGCCGAATTTTTAAAATTTGTTAATATATGTTATGAATATATTTCACTCTTTGAACCTCCTCAAAAAATAGAAGGACATCAAAATTTTGAATCTGGGTTAAGTAACAATGACGACATTTAAGCTGGTGCACAGATCTCACCAAACTTCCAAACCACGCCAACGTGAAGACTGGGTATAAGCAGATTAAAGCTGTACAAGTCCCTCTAGGATAGTTTTTGAAGAAAACGGTCCTAAAAGTGCCCATTTTTTTATTCAAGAAAATTATATAAAACTAAGTACATGTTCAATATATGTATTCATTTTTAATTTTTGGATTAACTTTTAGCTTGAATACGAAATATAATTTTTTAAGTAAAGCAAACATTTAGGGTTATAATTACTAAATGTAGGCTTTTCAATAAAGACCAAAAAGTTTAAAAAAAACATGCGTTTTAAACATTAAATGAATTTTATTACACTTTTGCATAATATAAATAAACATTAGTAATTTTTTTTTTGTGAGATAAGTTTCAAAACATGAGATGAAAAGGCCAAAATCACAAACTGGACAGTAGTACCGAGTTTCCTTTCTGCATCTCTTATTGTTTTCATCTCTTTTGGAACATAAACTTTGCATTCTCTTGATGGTTATCACTTCTTATCTGTCTAATAAAATGTCTTTTAATCAAACGGTTGGAGTTATTCTCCAGTTTCGGCCGACCTCTTTTTGCAGTGGTCTCTGATATAGAATACTTTTCAATAAATTCATCACTAAAGATAAACGAACATCAAATCTGATTTTTTGCCTCCTTGTTTTTTTTATAAATAAGGTACTAGTTCAAAATAGTTTGATATAACAAATAAAAAAATATTTTCTTATAGTACTTCTTACCTCGTTTTCGAGCAATTCAGTAATCTCCAATATATTGGTCTACCATATTTACTGCTCCGATATTTTTATTGTAGTCAGTGACAAAAAGGTACTAAAAGAACAATCTGATTTACTTCCTGACTAACTGTATAATGTATACAATATTAAAAAATATATTTGTTTTTATCAGTTTTTTTCAGAACTTGTACCTATGTGTTTTTACGAAGAGTGCAATTGAGAGTATTTGACCTAAGATTAAAAAACCGTATCACTAATATATATGTTTGTTGTGCTGACATTTAATTACAAAAACCAATAATCATCGCTAAACACGTTAAAAATAATCTGGTGCTGCATCTGTTATATAGATTAAGAAAAAAAACAATATTCGTGCTTAAGAAATAGATTGTCTGAAGCTTTTATGGCAAGTTACTATTTACATTCCAGCCCGGAAATATCACAGGCACGAGGAATAGAGAAGGAAATTTCACCCCGTGAATTTGACGGAGTGAGAGGCAAGGGGATAAGCAGAATAATACTCGAAAGTACGCGAAAAAAGTATAGTGTTCGTGACAAATGTGTGTGTGTAAACGGTATTCCTAATTCAAGTTAATATATCATAATTCCTTCTAGTTTTTTTGAGCACTTTTTCTGCTACTATAGAAGCATGAAATTGCTAAAAAAAACATAAATAAATATCCGGAAATGATTATGTTGAGAAGTCTAATGTTTAAATTTTTTGCGTAAAATAAGTATAAATAATATTTTATGGCCATTTTTATATTCATTATGCTTTAAGTACTCATTTGTTTGTTCTTTTGCACTAAAATATTAATTTTTTAATTGGTACATATTTTTGAGACTCTTTACATGTCCTCTCCATTCAATTTGTGCAGCCTATTATCCATTTCCATAATACCTTTAAACCAAATTATATAAGCAGAAGACCAATTAAAAATTCACTTTTAACTGATTTTTTTATGCGAATTCCTTTTTCTTGCTCCTTTTATTACTTCAACATGAAATAGTTTCAAACAGGTAAAACAGTCAACCCAATTTAATATTAAAAATGTAGTAATAACTAAACCTGGCAGTTTTCTATGTTAACAGATGGTATCTCTTAAGATTTGTGCATGATACAATGGACAAAATACTGGAGATTATAGAAGCAAAAACATTATTCATTGCAGAAAAGGGAAGCTCAAAATAATTTATACGAAGATCCTATTAGAGGTTTGCTTTCAGAGCAATAATCATATTCGCGCACGGTTTCTTTGTGTTGTCTTTTCCGAAGAATAATGGGAAATCCCAGCAACGTGCAAGACACAATCTGTGCTCTCTCATTCCTGTTAGAAAGTAATTTCTCAACTCGAAACCGTGGAAAAAAGTAAAAGAAAGTCTTTGCTTGTTATGTTGGAATATTTCTTTAGCCCTGTTTGTTCCCCTTATTTTATTTGATCGATGTTACTTCTATATTAAAATGAATTCTTTTGAAAAGTATCGATAGTGCCAAAAGAAAAAAAAATCTAAGGTTAAAAAATTTTTTGTTTAACCTTCGAACTGAAATAAAAAATATTATTTATTTAACTTTTTCCTGGTAAAATAAAATATAAAAGCATAGATTTAGATTAGTTTTATTTATATTTGTTTTACGAAGTAAACCTAAAGATTGGATGGGTAGAATAAATGTGATTTTCCAGTTAGAGAATCGGGAGAAAAATGTTGACTAAAACATTAAAATTAATAGTTTATTTTATAATTTTATTAATTCACAAATATAATTTTATGTTTTACATGTGATATAAAACTAAGCACAAGAGTAAATAAGGAAGATCATTCATTGGTTTTTAAAGGTAAGTTTACGGCAAATGATTATAAAAAGATACGATATTCTTGACATTGATGAGACAAAATATAGCTCATCATTATAGAGAATAATATAAATATACACAATACGACTTTAACCTCTTAAGTGCCTCAGACGTATATAAACGTTTTGCTCAGTCAAAACGTCAACTGCCCGGGACGTATATATACGTCTTTCCGAAATACTATTTTTTTTCTGTGCACTGCTTTCTACAAAATTATTCCGAACACTTTGGAATGCAATAAAAGGACCTGGAGATAGTGTGTGTGTTTGTAAAGGATTTACTTATTTCAGAGGATTTGGTTATTTATTCCTTTTCTCCCCCTCCAATACATGGCATACTCGTGCCTACGTGAAAATCAGTGGCACTGGGAAGCGTATCGCATAACTTTTAATCGGTAGTGAAGGGATTAATTATAAACCGTACAAATTATCAAGATAAGTGTTAATTTTTGTTTTTAATTTTATGCATGGGCATGCCCATGGGGGTCACTGGTAATTATTGAACTTTTTTTGGTCAAATTAATTATAAAATGCATTGTGCAGTACTGATACATTTATAAGTGTATTATATCAGTGTAAATGCGTATTTTATTTTTTGTTATGTCAGAAACGTATTTTGCTTGCTTACTTTCAGTAAACTAATAATTTTTTTTAAATAATCTTTTGTTTTCGACATTTTAATAGGCTCGCGCCCCCACGTAGAGCTATCATGCTCCCCTGGAGGGGCGCACCTAACAGTTTGAGAAACGCTGTTTTACATAACTGTACTCACCTTAATAAAAAAAAACGTCTGTGTGCAATTTCTTCTCACACTAATTTTTACAATACGATAGCAAAGCTTATTATAAAAATGTATTTAAGTTTGAATTTTTAAATTTAAATATTAATTACGAAGCTTATTGGTTTTGCTTGGAACTCTTTTAAGTCTTCTAGAAATAGGTATTCAGAGTACATTAAAACAATTTGTGAATTATGAAGCTTATTTTGTGTTATTCGTGAGAAATTTGTATAAAGATATATAAGTATAGCTTTATATGATTTTTTTCGTATTAGCTCGGCTAAATGTAAAAGACTGCCCATTTGGAAGCTTGGTCCGAATTACTGTTTTATTTTAGAAAATAAATATTTTCTTTTCTTATTTATTCACTTCCGAACAACGTAAAGCTCAATATATTAAAATATCCTTTTATGCAGTTCTAAACCTGGCCATTATCTTTATAAAATTCTTCAAATGCCAATAACTATAACATTTGTATCATTGAATAATAATATTTTCCGAAACGGTTTTATAATCCTTTCTGCTGAAAAGGAAATTTGGCGTCCGCCTCTCGATTATTTCCTTTTACGAGGGAAAATTTCCAAGCTCGGTTCAATCGTTTATGGGGATGACGCTCGCTTTTTATGGAAAGCGAGAGACGAAAGATTGCGACCCGCACAAATTCATGGCCTTTTTGGTATAATCCCGACCGAAATTCGCAATGTAAGCGCGTTCTCCCCCTTCACTTTGCTGAGGAAAAATACTTCTTAAAAAAAGTCATACCAAAATGAATTTTCCTTTAAGTGAAGAATGCCAAACCGTTATTGCATTATTCGGGGAAAATATCCGATTTTCGCACTCCATTTCGAGCTTTTATGTTCCGCCGGATTTGTTTTCTTTTTTTTTTCTCCGCGAAATATCGGATATTGTATTTCTTCCTTCCCGATCTTGAAGCCCCCTTTACATGTAAGCGAAAATGCAAATGCCTTCCTCTTTTCTAAGAAGTTTATTTTTATGTTCTGACTGTAGTTCAAATTTTCACTGTTATGTTGTCACGATGCGGTTTAAACTTTGACACTTCTTCCTCACCTGTATCACATTCGATTCGGGTCATTGGAACTCAATAAGGAATGAAAGCGAAAAATGAAACAGGTTAGATTTTGTGAATGTCAGATTGGGAATGGTTTTGATTTTCTAGCGATTGATTAGGGAAAGTTTCATTTTCAACGTATGACATTGTTATTTCTTTTTAAAATGTGAACGCACACACAAACACATGTTCGCATGTATTTAATTATTTAGTACTAATTAAAGTTTTTTTTGAAAATATTGTCATCGTTTGAAGGGAAGAAAGAAAAAGGAAAAATTGAATTCTGAGCTGCGATTTTTCTTCTAAAATAACTGTTCAAATACTCGTACTTTATGTGTAGTAAAATGCTTAAATAGCATTAAAATAAACCAATTGAATGTTTTTCTATTGCGTGTGAAAAATGCAATTCTATTATATGACATTCAATCCGAATGTTATCATTTAGAACATTTTGATATTTCTTTTTAAAAACCCTTTTGAAAAAATTAACAGGATCAAAGCAAAGATTATCGTATTTCAATATTTTCTGCTGTTAATACTTGATAATTGTATGTTGTATTTTTTTCCAGTGAATAACGAAATATATATTATTTGTTCTTGCAATAAAGCATCTAATATATGTGTAATTCGGAAATTCCATGTCCGAATATAACATAAGAATTAAAAAGTTATGCAGTTTTTCTAATTATTTATTCAATGGTGATTATTAGAACTTATCGGCTGTGTTTTCCGTCAAGGTACCTGTTTTAATTCTCTGAACATGAGCATTGAAGTACTGATGTTAAGAAAATTACGATACTATTAGTGTCCAACCACCCCGACTAATAGATTCTAACATGAGAGGAATGGATAGAGGAGCTTGTTTCGCTTTAAGTAAAAGATTTCAACCAGTTTTCCTTTATTTTAACTTGGTCTCGTAGCTAAGACGAATATATTTTCGTTACATTGTGGTACACACACACGCACAACGAGTGCTTTTATATTACATCTATAATATCTTAAGTTTACTAGGTTTAGTTTGAATGACATATCCAAAGACATTTAGCTAAATATTACTATCAGCCCCTAATTATGTCTGGCGTTATTATTTGTATGGATAAATTCATCTCCAAAAGTACCGGAACATAATCTGCTATATGAAATTAAAGTATCGCTTCGATACTTTACATCAGTCAGAGTCTCTTCGTAGAGCACATGTAAATCAGCGTGAGAGAGTTTAGCCCAAATTGTGATTCCGCCTGCTCTATAACTACCCATTCTTACTTACAATGAATAGGCGGCACCATCATTCTATGCCATCATTTAAGTTGCCGGAAGTGGAATGGCAAACAACGTGAAGTAACCCTTGCTCCAGCTCATTTAATTAGTTACTGACGATTTAACTCAGCCACCTGATTGCCGAGGTCCCGCGAAGGATGATCTAGAAATCGAATTAGCCATTACAATGCTTCAAACCGTGTTCCTTAAGATATTCATCAACAAGTATAATTCGATGAAGTTGAACATTATCATCCATTAGGATGAATTCATCACTTATAGCGCCAACATATTCTGACATATGGAGCAAAGGAAATCTTGCCCTGATATTTCGCTGCAGTTAAGAGTTCCTCCATGATGCACCGGGGCAAGTCAGTGCTACCATCCTTAGAGATTCTAGCCAAGTTCATGATTCCACCGCATCTATGTCTTTCAACTATTTCAAAATGGTGACTCTAGTATCCTTGTTCTCGTGACCTTAATCATTCTTCAAAGTAAATCTCGTGTCGTCTAGAAACGCATTGCCATCTATTCGAAGTATTTTGCTCTCTTACCCAATGAAAGCTTCCATTTCTGTGTCGCCGATTAAGAGGGACAAACACATGGAGCCGTTTCACATTGAGTCCTTGATCGTGAAAAAGTGTCTGCACACCGTAGTAGCAGGTTATCTCTATTGCGTCACAAAAATCTAAAAAGAGGTGAGGCAGTATAGTGTTTCACCCCTTAAAGGCGAAAAAACTAGAAAGTTATCGTACACAACAGTTGTAATACATAAACGAAATAAAACATGTCTTCTTGGGTACTGAATTTTCTGATTCAAATCTATCCTAGAGCATTTAGACCTCTATGAAACATATTAAAACGTTTTACACCGTCATGTCATCCGATTGCTCACCATTTTAACGAATCGTATATACCGACAATTGATGATTTGCTAGCATGAAAAAAAGTTCCATGCAAAAATTACAAAAGTGAATATTTGTAGTTTCATCCAATTACTAACTGCTTAGTTATTTCAAAAAAAAAAATACTGTAGATATTAATTGTTTCATATTTTCGAAGCTTATAATTATTTATATAAATCTTTTTTCCCCTCCTTTATTTTCATTTTGTAATGGTTCTACTTACCTTAACTTTTGAAGGCTAAAGTAGATATTATGCATATATAACTTAATAATAATTTAATTAATGGGAAAAATATTAAATATTCGTACTTTTACTTTAAGATTCGCTAAGGAAACAGCAAATAATTTTCAAACTCAAATAACATGGATAGTAAAATTAAAATTACGTTAAAAATTAATGATTTAGGGAATTTTCATTTATAAAAATAGAGCAGTTTTTCAAATGGCTTTAATATGTTATCTGTTTTATGTCATTTTGTTTAGATTTTGGATTTATTTTATAAATGTCTATTTTGATATTTTTATTAGTAATTTGAGAAATATTTCATTTTCTATTATAAACTGTTCGTGCGAAAATAGTCACTATTTTAATAATACTAAACTATTATTAACTATTTCGTGTGAAAATAGTTTCAATTTAAATACCAAATTCTTTATAAGCAAGAGTAACATTAAAGCAAATTTCTTTTCCGTTCTTTTAAATCGTAGAATAAAGAACAATTTTCCTTTTTAAAGTAAAATAAAACCGTCCGGGAAAAAAAGTCTCTTTAAAACGAATAAATATTCAAACAAACCTCAAACTATATGAAGATGCGTCCAAAACATTAACCGAGATAACATTTTATCAGTTTGAAAAGGATCAAGAAACACGTTTATGCCTATGTATAAGTTTTGATTTTAAATCATATCCTGCTTCGCGGCATTAATTATTCTGAAGCGAAAGGCGCGTCTCGTCAGCACTATCGAAAGTTTATTTGCAAGCGAAACCCCCGTCGATCCTGGCTGCGGAAATGGAGCTTTCGATACTCTCTTATTCCTTCTAAATATTTTTCTCTTATTCCAGGATGCGGGACGCTGTTTCAATATTTGGCAGCGGCAATTAACGCTTTTATCTTCTCGTTGCGGTTATCTCTATGAAACGAAAAGTTTTCGGGAGCAGTTTGCATCCTGCTTTTCCCTCGATCTTTCTGCTAAGGGGGTGGTTAGGATATGCGGAATGGTAATTGTAGTGCTCTTATTCACTCTGAATGTAGAGTAAATGTGATTGGGAGAAGGAAAAAAGATTATGTTATTAAGATTGGTAAGAAATTTTAATGGTTAGTATAGAGGGGATTTTTTTCCTAATTTATTATTAACTACTATTAATGATACATTCCATTTTGTTGTTGTTGTTGTGCTGCTGTTATTCTTAACTTTTATGTGGTCACAGTAGTCTAGTAGCCATGGTTACGGACTCCTAGCCGGCGTGTCATGAGTTCGACTCTCAGTGCCACTTAAGACCCCGCCGTTTAGAGCGACTGATGCACGTTAAATCTGTGGAGGCTCAAATCACTCCCGTTGGCGTGGTGTAAAAGTTCGGAGAGAGGGGCTAGCTAAGAGTCCACCGCCAATAGACCTTGTTGCTTTATAGTGCGACGTAAATATAAACAATCACTCACTCTTAAATTTTACCTTTACTCCTTCTTTGAGAATATTTTAAACTATTTTACCGTAGCATCTTCTTGAAAATTTGTTTGTTTTTGTCTGTCCTGTATTACTATCTATTTTAATTATTTCTCTTGTAAGTTATTTATGTGTCAAAATTAAACGGACCTAAATTTGTCGAAATGATTTTCATATATGATAACAATATAAAAGAATTATTTTCATCTGTATTTATGGTTTCCATACAAAAATTTGACATGCAAGAAAATATATGTAGGATATTTATAATATAATTAAATATAATTGTATATATATTATAATTTTTTAAATGTGCAAAATCACATTATTCCATATCTCCTTTACCATAAAACTTCATATAATTATAATAAAAGGTGCATTGAAAAAATCTGCGATATATATTTGACAGATGCAAATTATTTCCGATTGAGACTTCCTTCTAGAACTGTGCAATAGATATGGAGTTAATGTATAAAACAATTTAAGCCATAAAGATAAAGGGGTGTAATCTTCACAGAAGTGAAACTTTTTAATAGAAATTATACTGATTCCTAATTATTGAAATTTTTAGTCTATCTTATTTCTCGGTATGAAAAAAGAGTTTGGTATCTCTTGAAGCATAACTTTACTCAATTGAATGGAATATGAAAAATATTTCAATAATTCGGTTTTAATTACTAACACAAGATAAATATGAAGGGCGTGTAACGTATTATATCGTCGATCAGTTTCGTCGGATCGAAAGTCTTTGCCAAATACCGCGATATACAGCCAATAGTGGGAACTGTTCCCGCGCTCTATCGAACACAGTAATAATGATAGAATTTGGCGACATTTTTTGACTTGTCGATGTCTTTTCGTTTGGCGAAGCTAGTCGACTGCATATTACGTAAAATATCGTTTAAAGAAATTTTTTCTCAAGTATTTTAGATCCAAAAAACAAAATGAGATATGTTACGAAGCAAGAATGTGCTAACCAAGGATTAAAAAGCTTTTTTTTTTCACTCTACGAACTTCTGAACTTCTTCGCTTGTAGGTTCAAAGCCAATGAGTAGTGTGTGTGCGTGTTTCCCCTTTGAAGCGTGGAATTCATTATTCCACAAATAATTACTTCATGGATTGAGCAACCAAGTAATGTATAATAATCAAAATAAATGGATTCCACACACACGACAGTTCTAACGATTGCCCAATTGTTAAAATATTGAAGGTACTATATTTTTAAACAACATTTACTTTTTTCTTTTGCCAGCTGAACTAAGTAGCCTAATAATTTATATAATTGTAAGTTGTACAAATTTAAATATAACTATTGCTGCAAACATTTGGCTGTTTTTCTAGTGACGAATCATCAATTGATTCATCAACTAGTTTTTATATCTTAGTGTTTATTTTACACTTTAGCGATTTATTATTAGTTAATTTATACACATCACTTATAGTTATTTCATAGAACAGCTAGGTTAGGTGTGATATTATTAATCTATTACACACTTTAACCACCTTTGTTAGTTATTTCAGGAAATACTTAGATATTCTATGAAATAACTGATTTATATGATTAAACGTTAACGTGTATGTATTAGATAAAATTACGGGGGGTGGGGGGATTCGCTCCAATATATTGAAGAAAACAACACTAAGATATGTACCTCTCTCTTTCATAGCATGATAAATAAAACAACATACAACAACAACCCTAATATTTTCATAAAATACTAGAGAAGGGGTATCTTCTATGCGCCTAACGGCGAACCAACCCCCATTGTACGAATTATATTACTGTTCATAGTCAATACTCAAATTGTAAAACTGTAATTTACATGCATTATGTAGTTATGTTATTAACAGGTACACACAAAAAATGTCTCAATCTATTTGGCATCATTTTTCTGCGAGAACTTGCAATAAAGTACTAAATAAATTTATCACAGCATCACAAAAACACTTTTTATGTAGAGAGAAAGATGTCTGTAAAAATATTGTTGTTTAGCTAGAATAAAAAAAAAAAAGTTGTGTTTGTTTAATGTTATAATAGGTCCCCCCCCCCCCAGATTGAAAAGTTTTCCGGCATTTTTAATACACTAAGCATTTTGATATTTTATTTTTATTGTCCTTAAAAAGAAGTTTTTGTATTTGACTCTTCATTTCTGTTTTAATTAATTCATTTTTACGTCTATTACAAAGTACGTTTCATATTTTTCCTATATCGTTATGCTAAACTGACACTTAACATAAGCTACTAATGCGAAAAATAACGCTTTCTTAAATTATAAGAATGCTGCCTGATGATTGTATTACATCTTTTTACTTATAGATTTATTTTAATAGTATTTTTTTTTCAATTGGAAATTAAATGTATTTTAAACTTTGATAAGGAGTGATGCGCATTCGTTATCACCACAGCTCAGAGTAAAAATATTCAACAAATAGTTAATGACTGTATCTTAAGCTATGTAAGATCCTTAAGGTATCCAACTACTTGCGACAACTTTTTTTTTAAAAAAAAGGGAGATATGGGGATTTTTTGTGCTTTTTAGATTAATTTAGTACATTTAAAAAAAAATATACTAAAATTAAGAAGAGAAAAAGAAAAAATTATTACTGAAATGGGAAAAAATTTATAAACATTTACAAAAAAATTACATAAACGGGGCCCGTTCTGTACAAAAAGTTTATGAGCAAATTTTCAATTTTAAAGTGTTGCTTTGCTATTCATTTTTGAAATGACCTTCAGGATAAGAGATATTTTAATTTTTACAAAAACCGGAGCACTTTATCTTAGTTATTATATGAATTTGCTTTAAAAAAACAGTGATTGATAAATCTGAAGGTTAAAACACGTCTGCTATTATACAGAACATGCACAAAAAATTTGAGTGAATTATTTTCAAAACTTTTTGAGCAATTGCTGTCCTCGTTTTAGCATTTTCAAAAAAAGCACATTTCCGAGTAAACGCATTTTAAAGTATGACATCTTGCTTAAAGTAGTGGCATCTGGTTTAACTAAAACACTTGTAGTTTTGGTTCTAGTGAATGGAAAATAATAAACCTGGTATTCTTATGAAGATAATAAGATGGCCTATAAAATAAAATCATAAGAAAAATTGTCAATTTTTGGAAAAATCCTCAATTTTAGGGTAGTCGAATACTTTAAGCCTAACATATCTTGTGGATATTAGACCTTTCTGGAAAACTTACACCGAGTGAACCCCTATTCAATAAACTTTTAACATTTTTTTCAAAAATAAACGTAATTTTTTATAATTTTCATGTAAAATGTTCGAACGGATTCGGCCAGCATATTTTATTGACATTTCCCCCTTTTACAGTTTTAATTATCGTTTTTAATTTCGCCTCCACAGTACTTCTCCAGACAAACAATTACGAAACTACACAGAACATATCGCGAATTCATAGCACGGGCTCCCTGGTAATAAATTCCCGGCAATTATTATCTCCACCCCCAGTGTAATCGGGCGTCTTTTATCGGCGCAGTGATCGCGCTCTGTTACCCCACCGATGAGACGGGAAAACTCATTAAAGAACCCCTTTTCCCAAACTTCCGTAGCTACACGTTTTTAATTGCCTGGGACCTAATTAATGGACGGTTTATATTTGGAAAGGTAGAGAGACACAGAAAAAGGGGAAAAAACAATTTTTCCCCAAAGAAGCGAGGGAAAATTTTTTACCAGTTAAATGAACGAGACCCGCTGAACCGTTTCCGCTCTTTCTATTTGTTTGAATGTTGGTCTTGCATCTGGTTTTTAATACGTATTGTTTTTGTCGTCTTTTCACGCAACTTCCAAACGGATCCTCGGTAAAAAGGATTAATGTATTTCTAATTAGAAAAAGTTTTGTTTCTTTCGTGCGAAAAGGGAAAAATTGACAGTGATATCTTCCCAGAAGTACATTTATCATCTTGTTCCGAGTTTGTTTTCGTTCTTTCCCCCCCTCTCCTCTTCTTCCACATCATATCTTTTTCCCGATTATTTCTTCATTTTTTTTTTCCTTTATTTTGCATACTTCTTGTTCGGTTGTTGTTTTTAAATATGATACGCTCTTCTGTAAAAGTTGTAGCGAATTCGATATGATGGATAAATATTTCGAAAAATAAGTGGTGGAAAATAAATTTTGGTTTCGGCATTGGCAACATCTGTTTTAGTTTAATTACAATTCGTATACTATTGCTGTAGAAACTAATTCACTGTTGAAGTCTTGTACTTACATTTGATAAGTATTAAATTTTTTTCCCCTCGTGTATACAAGATTTTTAGTTAGTACAGGGGTCGGCCAACTTTTGAAATAGAAGAGCCAAGTAGTTAGTAAAGCAAAAAAATTTTAAGTCTCAAAGAGCCACGTATGCAAGTGATCTTCAAACTTTTTCGATTCACGGAATCTTTAGAATTATAAATTGTTTTCAGCAAACCCCATTCCCTACACACACATTTTTAGAAGAATATATCTTAAAATAATATTTAAAGTAGATCAACATGTTATATGTATTGTAAAGGCGATTAAAGGAAAAAAACTGTATTTGTTATTTAAAAAATTTATATAATGTTAATATAATTTACTCATTAATAGTATCAATTTATGCTCCAGGTGTCACCTACACATGCATTGTGATTAGTATCTGGAATATGTGTTTGTATTTTTTTTCTCAAACTGTAGAAGTCTGGGCCTTTGAAGAAATCTGAGGATATCCTGAGTAAACGTGTAACCAAAATTCAAGATCTTGTTCATATCTGCCTTTTAACGTAGATTCTGTTGATAGTTCAATCGCTCGATCTTGTTCTGACTGTAATAAATCCTGATTTTCATTGAAATATTGAAATGGATTTCTAATCCACTCCATACAAAATGTGAATCCATTTTCCATACATATTAATACTTTTCTTTTCGATATTTTATTTTGACTCCTGGAACGCTTGCATATGCCTCGTGGAACCCCAGGGTTCCGTGGAACACAGTTTGAAGACTACTAATATATGCTAACGGATGCTCAAAAGGAAGGAGGGGGGAGGGTAGCTGTCGAAATCAAGACTGCGTTGCACCAATTAATGTTTTTTATATTTAAATCAAAAGTTTGACATAAATCAACATTTTTCAATTCCTTCTGTTAGTTCACAATTTGCCTATATATATCTTGTTCAAATTTTCTATCGTTAATAAAATACATTTTAAAAAGCTCAATTGAGCTGAAATTTTATATAAACGATTGTTTGGGATGACAATACGGTAACTTAATTATAATTAATAAAAATGAATTGATTAAGACTAATTATTCAAAGAATTACAGATACAGCCATGTTGGCATCATTTCTGACGACTTAACGACCATTTTGGCGACTTGTGCCAAAACTTTAAAAGTTTTTTTTCCTCACATTTTAAAGCGCTCATTTGAGCTGAAATTTTCTATACACGATTGTTTTGAGTGACAATACAATAATTTAATTATAACTAATTAAAATAAACTGAAATTAATTATTTAAAGAATTACAGATGCAATCACGTTGGCTTTATTTTTAGCTACTTGGGTCAAAATATTTTTTTTCTCTCACGTTTTAAAACATTTAGTTGAACTGAAATTTTATATACACGATTGTTTTGGACGACAATACGATACTTTAATAATAAAAATTAATTGCCATTTAATATTGTGATTCTGCCACATGTACATACATATTTATATTAATTGTAATTATTTGATAAAAAGTAACTAAAATAAAAAAAAAATTATATTACTTGTTATTTTAGTGGCTCAGTGCAAGAATGTTGTTTTAAAATATCATAATGTTGAGAATTAAAAATTTTAATTCGTGAAACAATTTCCAAACCAATTAAAGTGTTAATTAATAAGTATACCAATTATAAGTTACCATTAATAAATGTAAGTTTATACATTAAAACTTACTTCTTAGCATAGTCATTTCAACAATATTTTTACTAACCCTTAAGTACGTCATAAAATATGAAATGTGTTTTTGTTTTTGTTCCTTTTTAGGTGTTCAAGTATATATTTTGTCCATTGATAAATGTTCTTGAACTCATGCATGAAAATAAATAAACATTGTTAGAAGGCACTTTAAGGAGTGTTTCCTGTGGGGGTATTTTTACCGATAAATTCATCTTTTCCTGATTTGGCATTAATTATAATATT
Organism: Trichonephila clavata; assembly: GCA_019973975.1. NCBI lineage: Eukaryota > Metazoa > Arthropoda > Arachnida > Araneae > Nephilidae > Trichonephila > Trichonephila clavata. The sequence continues at coordinate 20,167 of BMAO01027986.1, forward strand.
TTCATTAATTTTCAATCATTGTTTAAAGAAAACAATTTAATACAGAAGTAACTGTTTTAAACCAATTAAATTTTTGAATATACATGCAAATACTTGTAAGTTTTTTCAATAGACAACTATAAAGGGGGGGGGACAATTTTTAGATGCATTTATTTATTTGATGATGCACAGAAACAGGTCTGAAGAACCGAAACTATCTATGCAAAGTAGCACTGCAATTGTATACGAGCATAATTAATTACTTCCTTGAAAAAACTATTTCATCTAAATTACCTCATGTTTAACGTATTGCTCATATTATACGGTATTAGTTATTTAAATCTTGATTTATAACTGCAGTACATTAATGAAGATTTATAGTTGTTTTTGAGAAGTTTATTTGAAGAAGATTTGAAAAGTAAGCTATTTTACCTCTAGCTTAAGCAAAAGCTTCAAGATCGAAATTTCATGAAATCTTGTTCGAAGTATGGAAATTTATTTAAAAAATTGAGTTCGTAAAAATTGTGTTGCAAAACAATTTTTTTGTCTGTCGATTTTGACCCAAACTTTGTGCAGTATGTAAAGAGAGAGAAGACGGGAAAAAAATTTATGTGCACTTCCAAAATTTTTGCGCATTTGGATGATTTTCCCCTCTACCAGATTATGTAAAATGTCATTTTATATATATATAATTTAGTCATGTTTCTTCCCACAAAAATTTCCCTAACTTCAAAGTTTTATGTGTATACAGTTTTCTTTTTCTCTCTTTTCTAGCATAAATTTATGTTACTTAGTTTTTCCTTCCCATGAAGCGATCAAAGGAAACAAAAATGTTTCCTTGATCAGTATATTATTTTTATTTAGAATAAAATTGCAAATATTAGATACAAATATATTAAAAAAGAGAATATTATAGTAATGTATCTAGAAATAGAAGTATTTCTAAAAGATTCGCTTGTCTTATTTTTTTTAATTAATTTTTCATAAATTTGCAATTTTAAGCTGATGCGAAATATTTTACGAGCATAAACAATTGTATTTATTCATGATATCGTAAAATATTCATTTATTATAGACTTTTTTCACTCGTATAAAGCACCATATTTTTCGAATATTTTGTTAATTTTTATATTTATCAACAAAAAGTTTTATTTATTTATTTTTAAAAATTTTATCGTACTTAATAAGTCAACATTTCTTTTATCATTTAAATAATCAAACCGCGTGTTTCAAAATAAAATAAGGAAACAAAATCCTATTATTTAAAATATTTTTTCACTAGACAAAGTTATTTACTCAGGCTTTTTACTCCATAAATAGTATTTACCTCGCAAAAAAGAAAAGGTTAGAATTTTCTGTGCCATCTTTTATAAAAAGTACTTAACAAACATCTTTAAAAACTCATATGCCACCTAAAATTGCTGTCGGCATTTCTGGCTAAAATAAAGTACCGCTTAACTTTGTGTCAATTAGGCTAGTTGCACTTTATTTATGATATATTGCTTCCCTAAGTAATGGCTGTCTTCCCAAAAGCTAAGGGAACTTATATCAACTCTTTGAATAAACGGAGGTTGTTTGCATTTAGAAAGGATGTGCGAAAACCCTCACCAAGAGTGTAATTATTAACTGTCGGTAATAATTGTAGTCGTACGTGCTGAAATTCGGCAGTTTGCATTATTGTGAATGCCAGTAATTAATTGAAATATAATTGTATTCCGAATGTTGTGTCACATAAATTAATATGTGTCTCTTATTTGCGTTTACGAATTAAAGGACTTAATGAATGTTATTGCGCGTTGTGTTTGCGTTTATTCGCTTCATCAAATACTTTTTCGAGTTTTACAAAACGTTTATTGAAGCATATTAAAATAACACTTTTTTTCACAATTGATTTCTTGGATTTAACTCGAACCAGATAGTATTGATTCGGTTCGAATTTTTAAAAATACAATAAGTTAATGTTGGTGCTTATTGGTATGTATTGATACCAGTATATTAGAAATGATCAGATAAATAAGCTAAAACTCTAAAACTATTCTTGAAAAAAACGAGAAATTGCTCTCTGTATCGGTAATTTTATGTTTATTTGAATTGCAGGCATAGCGCTTGTGTGTATGGGAGGCTTTTGAAATTTTTAAAATGGATTAATTAGTATTTTAATTCCTAATAAATAATATAAATTTGTTTTGTACTTATTATTATTTAATTCATAAAAATATAATGTATTGTTGTTGCTAAAAAATGTGATTCGTTTTTGACATTTCTGTTACTAGAGGAAATTTTATTTGACCAAAACGTTATGCTCTACTTGTAATTCACAAACATTTCAGTGTTTATCTATGAAACAATTCTCAAAGGTATTAATGCGTCTTTGTAGAAATAAATGATTTCTGAATACCGTAAAATCGATGTATAACGCGCATGCATACTTTAACCTGCATTTTTTAAATTTTTAGATATATTCGCCGTATGACACGAACCCCTTTTTTACGAAGAAACCTGAAATGTGCGTGTGCAATGCTTTATGTTTTGAAGTACCGTAAAATGCGGCGTATAACGCGCACTTTTAACACAAAAAATAAGATCGTAATCTACGGGTGCACGTTATACGGCGGATATAAAAATGGCAGCTTTAAAAGTAAAAAAGGATGAATGTAAAAAAAAATTAGTTTTCTATATACATCGAAGTACTGTTTATTTAAAAGAACTGACGTACATTATCGACTTAAAGTCGTAGTTCTAGAAGTATACTATTTTTCAAAAACCTGAGATAATAGTTCGAATAAATGACTTAAGAACTTAAGAGCATTGCTTACGAACATTTCAGGTTTCTTCGTAAAAAAAATGGGGTGCGCATTATACGGCGAATATACCTTAAAATCAAAAAAATGCAGCTCAAAAGTATAGGTGCGCGCTGTTCGGCGTATTTTACGGAAATTTATTCGAGGTATTATCCCAAGCTTTTAAAAAAATAGTATACTTTTATAACTACAACCCCTTAAGGCCACAAGGAATATCGTTTCTTTCAAATAAGCAGTATTTCAACCTATGTAAATGTCTAATTGTTCTTATGCTCATCTCTCTTCTTTTTTTTTTAAGTTATGATTTTTATACCCGGTGTATAACGCGCACCGTAAACTTCGATCTTATTTTTTGTGATAAAAGTGCGCGTTATACTCCGGATTTTACGGTATATACTCTGGATCATTGATCAGATGGTATTTATAAAGCTATACCAATTCGTTTTTAACGAATGGTTTTATAACATCGATCCAATAATGCGTTTATCAGCATTATTTTGAAATTTCTCATTAGACGATTGAACTATATTAAATTTGTTTGCAAACCAGAAGAGACCATACAGAGTTGTAAACTGTATACTGTGAATTGAATGGTTACCTTTCAAACATATTTATGTATTGGCCAGCAGTAATATATCACTTCTGCCTACGTCAATAGCTCCGTATGCTGTTATTTCATACTAAGTAATTGCTTTGGGGTGCTTTCAGGATATATTTATGGGGAATATGTCTTTTTCATGTTATCAGCATTTTGGTGTTAGCTATCTGATGAAAATATGACTCTTAGCTGCTCATTCATAATATTCCCTTGTGTGGTTATGATATCCATCTCTTGTAATGGTGAGCAGAAATGTAGAACATCAGATAAGGAGCTGCAGGTAATGTAAGTTAATACTAGTTACCGAAACACTCTCTAATAGAGTTTCGAATGCACCCTTCAAAATGTCGACTGTTGGACATGTTCGGATTAATAGAATGGTGAAGTTTCGTAAATTCTTTTATCTGTATAAAGATGCAAATTTTCTAATTTGCTGTTGATGGAAGACTACTGACAGATCTTGCCAATAGCTTTCGGTTTCACTGCCTCAGAAATATTTCTCTTTACGGATATGTAGCTTTACCCTTTTAGTATAAATGAATCAATGAAAGAATTTAATATAATTTTAAAGAACAAATTGCTTACGGAATATTACAAAGCAAACAGCAAAAGACTTACAGTGTTTTAAAGGCAATCAAGAGAAATGACCTTAAGGAGGGAAAATGACTTATTTCCAAAGACTTCTTTTCATACCGACTGTAGTGAGATAGTTAAAAAAAAAACAGGCTTATTTGAAATAAATCTCTCTAACATAAAATTTGTCCGAAAGGAATTAGTATCACTGGAATTTTGTTAATCACGGCTTAAAAGTTTGTTTTAATATTGCACTTAGTTGCTGTAAAATGAGTCATAATGAGACTTATCTTTTCTTAGATCATACCTGGTAAATATGTTTGTATTATCCTGCATTTTATTCTGGCATAAAGTTCTTGACGGAAGAAACACATTGAGTGTCTTTTTCTGCCGTGTATACTATTAAATAAAAGATTTATCATAAGAGAATCTCTTGGTATTCTACGTATCTATTCAAATATTGCTCTCCATTCCAACATTATACTTGTTCACACATTTCATGCAATCCATTCATATTTTGCGATGATAATCGTAGTATGGCATCCTTTTACTTGATATAGGTTTATATGTAATATATTTCATTTTTTATGTTATGTATGTGTGCTAATACATAATGCATACAATTTTATTTGTGCTAGACATATATTGTAAATATATTTATGCTTCCATATAAAAATATATTCGAGGGTATATCAAAAAGAAAAGAGATTTTTTGCAATTTTATCTTTCCAAGGTTTGGCAACAGTACTAGTATCCAGTGCTGAATGAGGGGTAATCGGCAACGCTTCTATACAAAGTGTAACTCGTCTTTCTTCATAGTTGTTTGGGTATAACAGAGCGTTCAACAGGACAGCTTCATTGTCGATATACACCAAGGAAAGCAGTGATTCTGTTTTTGTTTGCAGATGGTGTGATACCTTGTGACCTCCTCCTAATCCTCTTGGATATTCTTTGGGGCTAGCAGAATTCACCTATAATCTCCTAAGAAGAAAACATGATATGCGAATTAAGTTTATTATATATAGTTCTAGTTCGCGAGTTTAAGGGGGTTAGGAAGTTAGAAGTGAAAGAGAATAGATAGGCAGAAAGTTAGAAGTTTAGTTAACTAAAGGTGACAAGAAAGATACAAGGTGAAGATTACCATAAATGGTTAGAAAGGCTTTGTAAAACATTAAAGTCAGGAAGTGTTATAGATAAATCAAATTGATTAGAAGACTGCCAGGTACTGTTACCTTCCTATTACGTTGATGTTTAAAGTATTAAAGTGGTTAAGGGACATTAATTACATATCTACTGTGTAAAGTAATATTAAAGAGGAACTATTATTCTCCCCAAACACGACTCTTGTCCCTTCCCTCGGTTGTCTGACTGGCTCATCCTATTAATAATGTTGCATTGATTTGTGTTTGAGTCGATTAAAGTGATAAATAAAATAATTGGCTCCAACGACTACGAGGAAAGACGAGTGACACTGCTTATAGAAGTGTTGTCGACTACCCCTCATTCAGAACTGGATACTCGCGTGGTTGCCAAACCTTGGAAAGAGAAATTGCAAAAGTCCCTTTAGTTTTTAACTTTCCCTCGTATTATCTGTATTATTATACTAAATTGTTCTATTCTGTCAAAATGATGAACAATATGTAAGAAAATAGCAAGAAAAAACAGGTCAAAGTAGAATAGCCTCAGTAATACAGCAGAAAACTCTTAGGCTTAGGACTGAGACTGCAGGGTTAAACCTGATTTCGCCAACCTTCCCCTTTATTCTTTTATAATACTTATCTTAAAAAAAGTTGTTTTCTGCATCTGTGTGTGTAAAAACTAAAATTAATTTCTTAAAATGTAAAATCCAATAATCATATAGTATAAAACAATAATCTGCTCACTATGAAATACATAAAAAATTTAAAATGCTGAAATTATTTTGAAAAATATGATCTTTAATAACCATAAACAACGACGATCCCCAAGACAACATTTAAGGATAAGATTTTTAATAAACATCTTCAAAAAATTAAATGTTGTACTTGGAATGTATAAAAAGTTATTCATAAAAGAAAAGACAGTATTCATTTAGGATTTTTTTTTTGTGTGCTTTTATGTTAGATTTATGAACTAGGAGTTTTTATTATATATTTTTTATATGTAAAGCTGAACTATCATTGAAATAACCATTTCTTAAAATATCCTAAATGAATGGATGGATTATGTAAAGGTTGGACATTTTATTGCTTGATATTAAAGGGTTTTTTTTAAAATTATTTGCAAGTTAATTATTTTTGTATGTTAATTTATCTTAATCTTTACTTTTTTTTCTTGGTGTTTTATTCCAGGAGATTCATTTAGTTTTATTTTCATTATTTATGGAGCTATTATGAAAAAATGTTCATTATTATTTTGTAAAATAATTTGTTTATGTGTTTAACCATATAGTACCTTATGTACACATATATAATAAAAATGAGAGAGAGAGAGAGAGCTTTAATGCCCTCTTCTAATTCTGCAATTTAATTCTGTATTCAAAATATATATATTCCTTAAATTGAGTTGTTGTTGTTTCTAATGCCACCTGTCGGACGGTGTCAGATCGAAGCCCATGAAATTCATCGGGGCAAGGGGCGAGATTTACGCCTGTCGTTAGCTTTTAGCTTTGCGCACCATGCAGGTGACAGTACGATTTGGCTCGGTTCTTACACCATAGATGGCGACACCACCTATCTCCACCTCCACGATTTAGGCATGAAACTGGAGGGGAGGGAAATATTCTCCAGCCCCCTGCACCCGTGGTTTCTGTTGTGACCGCCCACAAGACTTTCAGACCCACTGATTTAACGAGCACGTACTCCGTGTGTACTCGGAGGGTATTTGGTGGCATCGGGCATCGAACCCAGGCCTTCCGGTCTGGAGTCCGATGCTCTAACCTCTAGGCTACCCACGGCTTTAAGTTGTTGTTACCGTATTGAAAACTTTGACACAAGAAAAACTACTAACAGTATGCATTGTTATAACCATCATCAAAGATTATAAATCTCTTTGATATATTTTAATGGAGAAATCATTAGAAAACTATCATGTAAGAAGTTACAACACATTTTCCCTTACATAAACATTGTTTAGTATTCAAAAAAAATCAAATTAAAATCTTTCTCTAATCTCATTTCTTATTTTATCGTATATCAAAACTCTACAATTTCACAAAATTTTTAAATTGCTCTATTTATATGTGAGATATTACTACTTTACGTTGTTATAATGAAAAAAACTGTTTTAAATATGTTTATCATCATTTATAGTTCAATAGAGATATTAATTCCCAATTATTTTTGTAAAAAAAGGTAATCTTAATTGTTAATAAATATGCATTTGAAGTCTTATTTATTTTCTAGGGTTACTTGAATTATTAAATTACCATTAAGAGTGAGAAGAGAACATCATAAAAAAAAATCTCTTAACTATTTTTCAAAATTAATGAACTGATTTTTCATCATTTTTTTAAACTTAATTTCATCCGCAGCGTGGAAAGCTTCCATTTATGATTTATTAATATTCAATAAAAAAAAACTAGCCAAGTCATTAAGTTTTGATTATAACATTGAAAAACGCCAAGACGGGAGAAAACCTTATTTTACATTCAACGGTCATTAAAATAGCCCAGCTTCCCCATCAAAAATCAATTTTAAAGGATGCTTATCCTTTTAAAGGAAAGGAGAAAGACTGTTTTTTCTCCGGGAAGAAAAAAAAAATAGCAGTCTATTTTAAATCTCATCAAAACCGCACATTGTATCGAAGGCCTGGGTCTATCTAGAATTTCCTTAAAAAATGCGATGAGGAGGAAAAAGAAGAAGTTTTTAGCCCAATGGTGAAAATAAGTCATAACTTCCATGGCCTCGTTTCGTAAATCATTTATCTCTTGGTTGAATAACTTTTTTGCCATATTTCTTTCTCAGAGCCACGACCCTTATAAATAATCATTTTTCCTGGCTAAGTTCCTTTTGTAAGCGCTCGTTTATCATCGGCTCTCGCCTTTCCCACTCTGTCTACTGTAAAGAACTTCACTGGGAGGAGACCATTATGAACAGAACTTTTCTAAAAAGGAATATTTCTTGGGGGAAGGGGGGTTTTGCTTAAATAAGGAAGAATTTTTTTTTTTTCCAGACTCGAATCTTTCAGCCCCAGTGCTTATTTTTCGGGATTGCGTTTTTGTGTGGTGGGGGTTTACTTTTCGCTTTATCCGTTTGTATACTTTCGCTTTCCCATTGAATTTGTGAGGTTTTGTTGCGAGTGTTTTTGAAGGATTGCAATTATGCTTAAAAATTAGTACTGATAAGCCTCTACTTGCCTGAAAATTCTTCGTGGGTTTTATTTTAAATATTTCAGTTTGGTGACGGATCTATATGGTATTCCTTTTGGGCCATCATTCTTTCAACCAACTTTCTCCGAGGAAAGAAAGCGTTTGAAATTATGCAAATATGATGGTGTTATATATATTCGTAGCTTGAAGGTGAAGTGAGGATAGCTTGGATGTGAAGTGAATAGTTGAGAAGCTAGGAACCCGGCTGTAGTATATATACGTAAACAGTGTACGACGCGAGAAGTTGGAAATTTGGAAAATGCTTAGTTTCGCTATTGGAGAAGTGTTTCAGGCCACGTCTAGAGGATTAAAAGATTGCAAGAGTTCAGGTACTGTGATCTTATTTCAAGTAGAAGTTAGAGAGTTAAATTATTAGCGCGCTTCTAAATTTAAACAAAACTTTGTATAAGTTATCGTAAGGATAGATTTGCATGATTGTATATATTATCCCCACGCCTTCTTGTCTCACCTTCGTCCTCTAATTGATCAAATTTATCTTAATTAGAGTGTTATTTGGGTCTGTGTTGAATATAGAAATATAAATAATTGTTCATCATGTCGTCTGATCATTTAGTTCCTCCCACACATCTAGCCAGGTCACAGGGAATAAAGAGTGTAAATTTCTTACAAGTTTGACAAATTTAGCACTTAACTGAGTGAAAAGCAATCAATGGATGCATTTTAAATGAACTGTTCTACAATGTGTCAGCTAGGTGGCTTGGAAGTAGCATGCCCGCTTTATAAGCCTAAGCTTGCGTGTTCGATCCCAGCTGGCGGCCACAGTAATCTAGTGGTCAAGGTAACGGACTCATAGCCGGCGTGTCATGAGTTCGAGCCCAGAACCACTGAAAGCCCACCGCGTAGGGGAGCGATGCACATTAAATCTGTCGAGAGCTCAAATGTCCTCCCGTTGGTGTGGTGTGGTAGTTAGGAGGGGGGGTTTCAGCTCAGGTGTCTCCTCGTCACTTGACCATGGCTCAAAATCACGAGGTCCGTCGCCAAAAGCCCTCGTGTAACTGAACAGTGCGGCGTTAATATTCGCTCACTTACTCGATCCCATTAAAAGTCAATAGATTTTTTGAATGCGACATGGCACGCATATCATATGATTATGTGGCATGTAAAAGATCCCTTGCGAATGTCAATTTGGCTCTGATACTCTCTTCAAAATTAAATCACTGCAATATTTAGCATCCGACGATAGCTTAAATGAAAATATTAATTCAAACGTCAATATTTGGTAACTAGGGCTGCCACTAAATGGCGCCACAATGAAAAGGTTCTCACATTTTGCGATTTGCCGTGTCTGCAAAGACTTAGTTGCCAATATGAAGCTCATTGGGGAGGGAAGGAAATTCTACAATGTAAGTAAATGTAGAAAGTTATGCAAATACGTGAACATTTTCTTGTCCAACTCAAATGTAAAAAATACCTGACTAAGTCTATAATTTTTTACCCAACTTAAACCCTTTATAACTGAGGCAATTCTAGAAAAATCAATGTAATTCCTTTTAATTCTTTTAGTATAGTAGTAATTTTATGTTGTCTAAATATTTAATTTTAAAATGGGCAATTTGGAAGTTTTCATGCACCATCAAATTAATTCATATTTCCCATGAAGTTACAAACACCCCCAGGACTACGTAGGAACCACTTTGGGAACCTGTTTAGAATTTTATTAATTTTCAAAAGTATATTCCACGCTTTGAAAGAGATTCTTAAAATTCATTACCCAAACATTATTTTAAATATTTTACCCAAACATTGATTCTCAAACGAAGTTGGAATTAATGCGTAATTACCATCCTCTGCTATTCTTTGGGTACACATTTTCCATTACCGACGAATATTTTTTTAATGATTCTCCCTGCAACTCAACTCAACTCTTCTTATATCCATTCCGCAAGACGTCTTTGCTGACGGTCGAAAAAGAAACTGTAAGCATTTTAAAATGTACTCGATGGGGAAAGGAGATTATTTTTTATAACTTCCTTTTAATGAAAAGGATTGGTTCTTAAATGGAAAAGGATGATTCAGCATCTGAAAAGGATCTCATCTTTTTCGCCACTGATTACGTAATGGGCCGAACACCGTTTAATGAAATGACTTCGCTTTTCATGATTTTTTTTTCTCTTTTCTTTTTTGACTTTTATGTCGTTCTTCTCTCTCCTTCGAGTCAAGCGGGTTTTCTATGTGGATACTTTAAATGGAACCGAAATTTGTAATAAGACTTTTAAAATTTCAAAGTAGGTCGTCCTTTGAATTCGTTTCTTCGTCAAAAGTGAGATACTTCGTTACCATTGAGGAAGTATTCTTAAGTTTGAGTGAAAGTCCTTAAGCTAATGTTACGTTCCCATAATTTTCTCTCTTTTTTTTCTGTTGGATAATGTCATATGGTTTTGTTTGTTCTAAAAATTGAATTTTGTTTATTCAAGTTGATTAAAAAGGTTTTTAGTATCTATGACGTTCTGTGACTTAAAATGTATTTTCATTCATTTGTGAAATACTGAAAGGAAATGCTTTCATCGAGCATCAGTGCTATCATTGTAATGAAAAACATTTATATAATTGGAAAAATAAAAGAGAATTCACCTTTTCACTTAAGTTTTGTGAACTATATACCTAAAATAATCGCAGCTATTAGTAATGATTAACTGAAAGGGCGTGGCGAGTGTAAGATTTAAAAAAAAATCATTATTGATTTGTCGATGTTACATTGACAAGGCAGTCCGGTGTTCATTGTTTAATCCTGTTTATTGTACATGTAAACACATACAAACATACACATCTTAAACGCTGCACAGAAAACAAACGCACAGCACAAAAATACACACTCGCGTTACATGGTGACGAAGACAAAAAGAGATAAAAAAGACTTTCCATAGTCTCGGTTACAGTTATTCCCATCAGGCGGGCAGCCAATAATTAATTATTTACGCCTGAGGCCTGAAGGCCAGGACCATTATAAACTAAAAACATGTTCAAGATGGGGAAAAAAGAATTATTTAATACATAATTTTTTGGTTTCTTTTATTTTTTACCTTTATTTATAAATTTACTAACTATATTCTTGGCTAAAATTTATTGATAAATCTCATTATGATGGAGATATGATTTATTTGTATTGATAACAGGGTTTTTTGTATTACTGTACATACATAGGACACATTTTATTATGATATTAAAATTAAATCCAAATCTGCATAAAAATAATAAATATTTCTGTAAAAATAAGAAAAACAAAAGGTTTAAATCTTTTTTTATTTTTTTTTTAAATATCAACATGTTATAATTTTATGAAGAACTTTTATCAAAACCTAAATCAAAAAAGATCTTTTTGCGGTATTTTCGTAATTTTTATTTTGTAATTTTTTTAAATGGACCTCTGTTTATACGTAAAAAATCTATTTGGAATTAAAATACAATTTATAACATTCATATCACCCAGTTAGATTAATTCATCCATTACATATTTGAATATTTTTCTCCCTTCTTTAATTTTTTAGTGAAGCATAGAAAACATTTATTTAATACAAACTCCTTCTTTCTAATCCGTCGCCCTGTTTTCAGTCTGGTATAATCATGTTCTTTTTAGAATCAGGAACTTTACTGAACCATTTTAACAAGATTGATACATCCGTTCATTCTTTTTTCAATTATTTCACTTTGTTACTTAATGTTTAGAACAGTGATTCACAACCTTTTTTCTGTTGCGGTACACTTCTAACAATTTCAAAATATGGCGGACACTAACAATAAAATAAGTTTTAGAGAATTTTACTTATCTGTAATACTCTATGTAAAATAGTCTATGATGATAATTTTTAATGTTAAATTAAATAATATGTACGGTAAAGACAACAAAGTATTTATTAAGTAATTAATTGTAAGAATACACATTTAATGCGAAATTTGAGCTTGATGATTTTTGATCATTTTGTTTATATCTGGTTGTGAAAATGATAATGCCACTTTTTTTTTTTTTTCATTTTGTCATCTACATTTAAAAGTCTCGGATCTGTTTTTAATTTTTATATTTGTTAATGCTTAAAATCCGAATTCACATAAATAAGATGTAGAAAATTGCCACAATAATTTTAAAGCTTTTTTGCCTATTATGGGATAATCGCCTCTATAGCGGTATCATCTACTTAAGCCAGTAACAACTCCGCACCAAGGTGATCATTTTGGTGTAGTGGATAAGTTACTCAGCCTCGGATCCAAAGGTACCTGATGACAATAATTCAAACAATTAAAATAATGTTAAAAATCAAGTACATAGAAATTTAACTAAATGCAAATGCTATCCATAAATAATATGATTGTATATTAATTGTTATTTCAATTGAATTGTATTTATATTTTGTCATGATCTTGTACAGCCCGTAATATATTTGAATAATAAAACAACAATGCAATGTAAACATGTATTTAGTTGTTGCTTGGAGTGTCAATAGATGTGAAAACCAGATTGATGTTGATAATTTTAATTCAATTATGAAATTTCAAATTGTAATACTAAAAGTTCTAAGTTTTCACTTCTATCGGCAGTCTCTATAACTGCCAATTTTTTTAAATCTGAATTTGGGAAATAATGTTAAACTAGAGTGTAATTAAGACTTTTAAAGAAAAATTTGGTGGCTCACAAAACGACACAGTGGTTGACAATCACTGGTTTAGAAGTTCACACGTTTAAGTTTATAGTATTACCACTTCCTTGATTCTTCTCAGTATTTTCAATACCAATTCATCGTTTTAAAATCTAGTGGAGTTTTTTAAAGAAGAATTCATTTCGGAAGCTTGAGACTGTTTTAAAATATAGGATTACATTTAATTTATTTGTTTGTATGAATTTTTTTTAAAAAAATTTCATATCTAAAATATTTACGTACGTTTTGTAATTATCATCACGTCTCAATTTCAGTTTCATAAAAGAGCACTTGGTTTTAGACTCTGATATATGTTGCTGATGATGATGTGTTCATTTATTTAATACTCCTCTCACCTCTCTCTGTAACATTTTCTTTTCTAGAAAAATTTCTTATATCGACATTATTCAATTTCACGTATCACCATTGTTCTGTTGTTTTTAGCGCGTTTTTCACGCAGTGTAAAAAAAGCGCTATAAGGACGCAAATTTCGTCTTCGTTCCATATTTTGTCGTACCTTTTTCTCAGCCAATAAGCAATCGATTGACCTCGGGTTTTCGGCATTTAGTCGCATTTGTGCCCTAGATGAGCCGAATCATATTTAAATTAAATAATTTTTTTTAAAGTAAAAAGTTCATTAGTTGCATTATTGTAAAATACAACATGTGAAAAACGCGCTAAAGTTACTTGGCCATGCCAATGATTGATATCTTTTTTTACTGAATCCTAAATGATATCGAGTAATTTCCATTCAAGTCTTCATCCTATTTGTATTTAATATCTTACTTTAGTTTTTAATATTGATAGGTTTAATTTTGTAGGACATTCATCTACTTTTAACTGTATAATGAAAGAAAAAAAAACCTATTCTTCCTTCCCCGTGATGAAAAATCATCAAGTTATAAAAATTAAATTTCAATAAATTCATATTACAAGACAGTTTCGTTTGATTCATTTTATACTTAGAGAAGTAATCAACACAGAAAATCAGTTTTTTCGATTGTATATAGTATAATGTATGCCAAGATTATGAAAAATAATTCAAATTAGTCGATTCTATTGTGGAAAATCAGATTATTATTTTCTTCAAATCAGCTTTCAAAAGTATGTATCTCAAAACAAAATTAATATAATTTGATATTTTGTGAATTCTATATTTAATATATCTTTATTTTTATTTCTGTGCTGATTTTTATTATTGATATAACTTCAACATTATAGCTTAAATTTTTTTTTCTAGATAGTTTCCGTTTCCGTGTGTACCTAGATTACTTTAAAGAAAGTCAAATTTTCAAATAACAAGAACCAGTTCCAGTCTTCGTACCACTCACGGTAAGTTTTAATTTTAAATTGATGCTAATTCATTTCTTAAAAATTCCTGAAGAAATTACAGATACCCGTCATACTTTGTTCTCATAAATGCAATCCCCGCACCAGTATTTTTAATACATTTTTAGACACTGAAAAATTATTTATATTGGGGCTCGTGGATTGTATGCTATCTGTCTCGAAGAGCTAAACACTCCTTTAAGAACGATGAAAATTTATTACGGAAAAACAATCCTTAAAATACATGTTACGGCACTAAAATTTGCACAATAAGTCCCAAAAGGTTTTCACACCTACTACAGCACTCAGACACAACTATCAATGTCTAAAAACACAAGTACATAAGTTCACAAGTAAGTACTCGCTAGTGACCTCTTCATCAGCCAAAGTAATACTAAGTTTTAGTGAGCGACTGCTATTTATAGTCTGCGCGGCTGAATTCTAGCTCTTTCTCGAAAAATCTGCAAACGTCATAGATTGTGATGTTAATAGATTTGCTCCAAAAATGTCCAGATGTATCCATGTGGTTGCCAACTCTCCAAATTTTGTCACCGAAAGGGATGCCAACTTGGCTGTATCGTCAGTATTTTATCAAGTTTCCGTTGAAACGCCATTATAATGTAAGGGACGGCGTTGCTTGCGAATGTTACAATTTTTATCATAAAATAAATACAGCAGAAAGTAATATTTATTAAATTAATGTATTTAAAATCCATTGTGTGTGTGTGTGTGTGTGTGTGTGTGTGTGTGTGTGTGTGTGTGTGTGTGTGTGTGTGTGTGTGTGTGTGTGTGTGTGTGTGTGTGTGTGTGTGTGTGTGTGTGTGTGTGTGTGTGTGTGGTGTGTGTGTGTGTGTGTGTGTGTGTGTGTTCGTAACAATCTCTTGAACATTAAAAAATTCCACTGTGTGTATGGAATTCATTCAATATATCATTACTATATTTTTCTTTTCCTAATCAGCTTAACTTTCCAAAATCATTTTAGTTGTTAGCCACTCAACCGTCAATTAGTCCAATAAAATATTTAAATATTTTGCTTGCGTGTTTTATAAGTTAAAAACTTGATTTAAATGTTAACCCACATCGGGAAGAAATCACTTTAAAATAATTATGAACGAAAAAAAGCTTTTAATTGAAATATTTATTGTCGATACAGGAAAACAAACTTATAGAATACAAATTAATTTAAACCCGTTTGATATTTAAGAATTTTGATTGTTTTTCTTCGATTTGTTAACGTATATATTGAATTATTTTTTCTTCATTTTATTGAATTAGTAAATATGTTTATACGTAGTTTTATTTCTATATTTTTTTTAAAAAAACTTTCAATTAAATTTTTAATTCAATCAATTCAGTTTAACTTTTCCTTAACTTTTATAGAAGTTTATCTTATTCTTTCTCTTGACGTTATTTATATATTTTTATTTTCAATGAACATTTTTTTCAGCTTCGCTTTGTCCCAGAACACTAGAATAGTGTAAAAACAATATCTCTCTTTATATATATATATATATAGTCAGCAATGTTGATAATACTGTAGCATCCATTCTTTTATATTTTACTCTGTTATCTCAATTTTTTCATATCTCCTTTTAAATTCTGTTGTCTGGTTATCTTGCAATTGCAATTCTTTTAAGTATTAATCATGTTAATTCATCTCTCTCTTGTAGAGAATATATATATATATATATATCTTATTTGTAACTATCGTAAAGGTGATTATTATAGAGTATCCAAATGTACTGATTGTCAAGTCGCGGGCTCGAGTTCTGATGCTACTAAAGACTCGCCGTGTAGAGGGGGGCTGATGCACGTTAAATCTGTCGTGGCTCAATGTCTTTGATGTTGTTTGGCAGTTTGGAGAGGGGCTGCTAACTTAGCTGTTGTCCTCATCACTTGACCGAGGTTCAAAATTAGGAGATCCCTCGTATTGTTTTATAGTGCGACGTTAAAAGCATTCACTCCTCCAGACATCTTCCACAAATTTTACTCCAATTAAAAAAATTTCACTGGCTGTTTATTTTTATTCCTTCCAAAGATCTTCAGAAAATTAATGAAATACTTACTCTCCATCGACAATCTTCTTCCAACTTTCTTTTTTTCATCAAAGTTCCACTTTTCCATAATTCCGCCTTCCTCGCTCTTGTTCTTTTTAAAGGGGTGGTGCCAGGGGTAAGGGGCCGTAAATGTGGTGAAAAATCGCTTTCTCCCGTAAAACAGATTTCTCCGCTAACGGCCCATTTACGACCCTAGCCCTTCCAGTCCACAAATGGGAAACTTTCTGAAATAGGAGAAATCTCGTTTCAACGTAACGATTCGCGTATCGCGCCAGTCGTAAGTCACCTAAACGGCCATTTTGTTTTGCAGGAGGCTGTGATGAGACCCTTTTCAATAACCATCCGTGCACTATTTTCTTCCGCACTTATGACGCGGAGGGCCCCGGTCCATTGCTGTTTGGAAGGCATACCGAAAACCGGAAATGCACTCGCATTTCGTCTGATGAAGGCATCGGCCATTTAGCAATTTACTTTAGTGTGCAAATAAAATCTCCTAATGCTGGTTATTATTTTTCATCCCTCTTCTCTTTTTGGCTAGAGAGGGGGCTCCTTTATTTATTTGTTTGATGCGATTAAATGTTTGGGGATATATTTTAGATGTAAAAGATGTTTTTGAAATGGCTGGAATGAGCTTCGTGAAAGTGTTGGAAGATCAATTGGTGCTGTTAAATTGTGTGTGAAAATAAGAATTTCGGCCGATAACTGTTAAAGTTATTCGACAAGTGTGATAAGAAACCTTAAATTTAAACTCTCGGCTGTTAAAATTATTCGACAAGTGCATTAAGAAACATCTATTAAAGTTATATCTCAAAGAAAGGTTTTTTCCCCCGTATTGTTATAATTTGGCGGAAATGTTACGAATCAGCAGCTAGAGATGTTAAGATTTGTGGTGCGATTGCTCTGAAAACTTATGACTGCTCTATGTTATTAGCCCCCCTATACTTACAAGGAAAAGATTAATTACATTATCTGAGATGCTATATCAAAATCAATCGAGATACACTTAAATTTATACAAGATAGTCGTCACATAATATTGTAAAAATTTATTATAAAAGAAAAATGCTTACATGGTAATATTATTGTTACAAATTTTGGGTAATTAGTGCTTATAATTTTATCTCAAAATAATGTAAATAATTTAAATCTGCATGCTTAACATTCCCTTCGGGACCATAATCACATGTATGTGATCACTTCAGGGAACACGGTAGCATTTGTGAGATAACGTTTTATCCGTTCTGAAACCTGTGATCACAACGATGTGATCTTAATTTGGAACTTACGGGATTTGGAATGATTATATACTGAAAAATTTCGGCGTATTTTATTACAGTAATGATTTTATATGAATTTTTAAGTGAAATATGGCTTTAAAAAAAGCGCCTGGTCCTAAACGGGATAATTAGTTATTACTTTTTGTTGCATTTATTTATGATAAAAACTGTAATACTCACAAACAACGCCGTTCTTTATATTATAATGGCGTTTCAATGGGAACTTAGCTAAATATTAGAAATACAATCAAATTGGCCTCATTCGTGTTGACTTTGCGATCATATGGAGGCTTATCGAAATTTCTGGAGAAGTCTATGATGTCATGACTTATGACATAGTGGATTGTTCACAAAAGCAGTGGAAGGTAGCCGCGAAGATTCTAAATAGCAGTCGCTTCTTGAAACTGAGTTAGTTTTACTTTTGTTGTTGAAGAGTTGACTTCGGTATGTCTTGCTTGCGAATAATTTTTATTGTTACATGCCTGTATTTTTAGACACTTATACGAGGGTTGATCTAAAAAAGGTTACAAGTCGAATAAAGAAATATTTTTTAACAATAGACAGAAAATACAAAAAGGAATTAAGAAGAATACGTGCCTATCACATTTCGACATAATCACCTAGTCTATTTAGGCATTTATCAGAACGCAAAACCAACTTGTTTAATCCCTTTTGGTGGAAATCAGGTCCCTGTTCACATTGAGTCAAGTCTCGGTAGATGTTTTCACAGCACTGTCTTGGATAATCGCAACTCATCAGAAACGATATGCTACACACTGCCATAGCTCAGTCTCAGCTCTGACGAGATTTCACTCAGAGTTACCCGTCAATCATTTTGAATAATTTCTTCAGTTCTTGCCGTGTTGATTTCTGTCGTTGAAGAACTTGGCCGGTCCCTCCCTGTCGTATTGCGGTTTTCGACATCCTATCTGCCTGATTGAAAAGAGTGACACCATTTCGCTTCATGTTGTCTGCTCATTTTGCTGTGCTCTCTCAAAGGCGGACATATTCTTTGCCCTTAAAAATCGAATCACGGCTCGCACTTCCAAACGAGACCTATTTCCTAAGCTCTTGCCATTTCAGTCCTCCTGAACCATCTGGGAACTTTCACTAACTACCCGCAAGCCGGCTGTATAATAAGTAGCGCTATTTGTTTCCACCCTGGGCAAATAAAATTTCTCCACAATATGTAGTTTTCAAATGCTGTGGCTTGTAACCTTTTTTTCTGATCATCCCCCTCGTAGTTGTGTCTGAATCTTGTAGAAGGTGTGAGAACCTTCTAGAACTTTTATGCGAGTTTTCCTGTTGTTTATCTTGTATTTTTCGTCAATAAATTTCATCTCTCTTGCAGAACTGTTTTGTTCTTTGGAATTAACATAGCATACAACCCACGAATCCCGATCTACGCAACATTATGTTGCGCAGTGATTCCTTTGTTTAAAGATAATGGAAATTAAAAACTTCAATAGGCAACATGGACTTTTGCAAAACCATGTTGTTTTTCCAGCCTTTTTATTTCCAGCCTTCTTACCCATGTTTTTGTCGTATTTTTCTTTTGAAAGAACAAAGAAAAAACTCCTCGTATGAGGTAGTGCATTATGAAAAGTCAACGTGAATTATGTTTGTATTCGACGCATGAGTGGTTTGAAAATCCTTTTAAAATTGCAATATATTTTTTGTTCTTAAAAATATAACTTTGCGCCTCTTATAATGAATTGGAATAATTTCTAACATAATTCCAGTATAGTATTTGAGACAGTGGCGTAACGGAGAATAATAGGGGCCCCTGCAAAATCAGGTTTTGGGCCCCAAGCCGGATCTTACAAAGGGTTCGTACTTGGCGTCAATCAGACTTTGATATATCTGTTAATGGCTCGTAAGGAACTAAACTATGTTTTTCGAGTTTATTAAATTAACATAGTTAAATAACTTCTAAAAAAAAAAGAATTTTCGCTTAATGAATTTTTCATTTGTGATTTCTCATGTGAGAAAAAGAACCCACATTTTAAATAATTTCATAAGATTATCATGAAAGTTTTTTAATTATGTTTGCTTAAAAAATAGGTCCCCTCATGTTAAATAAACGTCTCAGATTCTTAACTATAGCAAAATTTCTATTTAGTGCTTTTCAAAATTGTTTACTCCGGTACCGATAAAATTTTCCCCAACTTTAAATACTTTTAGAAATTAACGTTTTTGTGAGGGGAAAATGTATACTGTTATGAAAAAATCGTACACAAACTTCAATATGCTTGGAACTTACGTGTCCTAAAACCATCATGAATCCTAATATCACGTAACTCCCTCGAATAATCGTAAAATTAACTTCTGAGAACTAACTTTTATAACATTTTTTGTCTGTGTATATTGTGTGTTGTCGCCAATAAAGCCTACTTGGCGAGATTTGCGCCGGCGAAACAGAAAAGTACCAAATTTGTTTGTATATTTTATATTGATGACTGTACCTATATTGTAATATTAAATGCACGAATTATTATCAGTTAATACTAATTTTAACGTATTGTAAGTCAGTTTTTCGAATATATTTTTTTAGAAATAAAATAAGTGGCCTAAAAGTTATTGTACTGAAAGGGGAAGAAGTATAATATATTTAAATTGCTGAGAAAGTTAAATGAAAAAAAAAACACTATCCATTTAAAAATCATTTTAAAAACCAGACAAGAGAAAATTTTTGGACCCATATGTGCTATCTCAAAAGAGATCTTTTGGGGGTAAAAATAAAAATAACGTAATATCGAAGAAGGTTTAGAAGTTCTAAAGGAATTAGTAAAAGTCTATAACCAGATGTCAACTATATATAATCTCTAACCCAATATTGCAGCTACAATATTGATGTGAAAAGGTTTAAAATTCAATCAGAAAATGGAAAAAGTTTGTCGTTTGGCAAAGAAAGAATTGGTTTTTAGAAGAAGAATTAAACAGGGATCTCCAAAGTTGTCAATGAACAAGTACGAAAAGATTTAAAAGTTTGTTATATTAAACTGTTGGGAAAAAGAATTGTTACTCTCAAAAAAGATCATGTCATTGCTTATAAAGCCCGTTTTCGGAATGAACTCTTCAAAAAGTATTCGACTATTATTCTTTTCTGTCAAAGAAATCTTCTCCGTACAAAATGATAAATTAAATCTACTAATTAAAAAAATGATTGTTAAGTATTTATGAGATACGAAGCCATTTTGAAGTTTTCTAGCCGACATAGTAAAATAAATTAGATGGAATCAAATTTCTTCTAAACTAAAGTTATTAACACTGGCAGTTGGAAGTTTTAATATGTGGCATTTCAATTAGGCTTTAACTTTTATTTGCTAAAAAATCTCAAGCTTAAGTTAATATCAAATACACAATTACTATTTAACATAGATTAATAACTTTGATTTAAACAGAAATAAAACTAAAAAATAGAAATTTTTAAGACCTTTAATGTTATATCTTTTATTTTTGTGTAGAGAAGTATAATTTTGTGGTTATATATATATATATATATATATATATCTAAAAATAGAAATAAAGGAGAAAAGCAATGCACTCGCTCTCATCTAGTGAATTCCTAAACTCTCAAATCTAAAGATGTAAAATTTTGGCATTACGCTCTTAATCTATCTTTATATATACTTATGCAATTTTTTATCATAATTTATAATTCAGATTCTAAAATTGCTTGCTTACAGTTGTTCAGAATTATTTTCATTACAAAAACTTGTAGTATTTTCGCATGTAATTAAGCATTTTTACCAACCACCATAAACTGCTAATTTTTTAAACAATTTCTTCAAAATTAGTGTGGCCGCGGTAGCCAAGTGGTCAAGGTATCGGATCGTGGCTAGCGTGCCATGAGTTCGAGCCCAGTATCACTGAAGACCCGCCGTGTAGGGGAGCGATGCAGGTTAAATCTGTCAAGAACTCAAACGTCCTCCCGTTGGCGTGGTAGTTAGGAGAGGGGGGTGCCAGCTCAGGTGTCGTCCTCGTCACTTCACCATGGTTCAAAATTATGAGGTCCGTCGCCAAAAGCCCTCATGTAGCTAAACAGTGCGACGTTAATATTCACTCACTCCTCAAAATTAGATGCTAATAAAACAGCAAAAATAGAATCTTCGCAATACAATTTTTAACTCATCATCATTGTCATATTAACTATTGTCTATCACTTAACAATCAATTTTAGGAGATGTTTTCTTTGTCAAAACAAACTATAAGATTTGGCCTGTCCCCAAGAAAAACTTCACTTCTGCTCTACATTCCAAATCACATAATGCAGAACCCTTTTCCTCTTTTCGGTATGGTTTTTCTCTCTCTCCCATTTTTAAGTCACGAAACGACATTTGAATGTTCCTTTTTTTTAACGTCGACTACAAAATGCCTTTTAACTCTGATTTATAGCCTAACATAGAGAAGATCACCCATTCGTAATACTTTTTTTAAAGGCGTGGAGGAAGAAGCACAAATGCTAACTTTTCTTTCGCTTTGAATGTGGATTACTTTTAACTTCCTTCACACGCGGTAAAATACTGCACGATTCTCTTTGAACATTGTCAAGAGATAGAAAGACGTTCTTTTTCTTAAATACTTTAGCTCTTTGAACAAGTTCTAAAAAGAGTACCGTGTACCTAAGAATGAATAGAAAATACATTCGGTGATCTGAATGTGCGATGTGAGAATTTCGAGGGTGAATTATGGCGTATTTCTTTGTCTCGATCAAACAATATTCCATTGATTATTCGAATAATAATTTTATTTTCTAGATTTTTAAAGCATGAATGAATTATAGTTTTAAAAGAATTATATTGTTTCCGGTGTTTTTATGTGTTTTAATGTTTTTTTTTATTTCTATTGGACTGCGGATTGGTGTTTTACCATTGCAGACCTAGAACATTCCCCGAAAGCCGGTATCTCTTTTTATTGCGGCCCCCTATAGGCCAATCGCCGCAGGCAATTTTGACGCCCAGTTTCCTCCCCAGAGAGAGCACCTGGGCTTTGGCGATGCGAAACTGTACTTGGTATTTAACTTTGCAGAGAGCACCCAAGCCAAACAGGCATTCAAGGCTCTTTTACATGCCGCATAATCATTCAACATGGCCGCTGTCGATTTTCTGCATCACTAAAAAATACCGACTTGGTCCGGGGTCGAACCCGCAACCTTAGATGCAGAAGGCCAGAGACAAACCAACCACGCCACCCAGCCGGCAAATGTAAATGCATTTTAATTTAAAATTCTTTAATGAAAAGATATATTTTCATGTAAGATTTTTTTAACTCTTTTAAGTT
The DNA here is from genome assembly GCA_019973975.1 of Trichonephila clavata. Taxonomy (NCBI): domain Eukaryota; kingdom Metazoa; phylum Arthropoda; class Arachnida; order Araneae; family Nephilidae; genus Trichonephila; species Trichonephila clavata. The sequence goes on from BMAO01027986.1 coordinate 43,060, forward strand.
AGATTAAATGTTTATCATTTTAAAATTATAAAATGAAGATAAAGATCTTCTTGGGCAATGGCACTATATATAAGGGTCGAACTCATGACTCACCGGCCATGAACTCGTGACCATAACCCCTAGACTACCGCGACCTTCCTAGTCCCCTTGAAGACCCATCATATAGAGGGGCTGATGCATGTTAAATCTTTCGAGGTTTTTCTCCCGTTAGCGTGGTGTGGAAATTAGGAAATGGAGAAGGTGTCGTCCTCGTCACTTGACTATGGTTCGTATTTACGAGGACCATCAAACAGTAACCCATGTATTGCTTCAGAGGACGACGCAAATTAACCGCTTAACTGCCGATTAAAAGTTACGGTGTTCGCTCCCCAGTGCCACCGCTCTTCACAGAGGGAGAGAAAGAAAAGAGGTGAATTGGAGAAGGGGAAAGAAAAGGGGTACACAAATGTGTGCACATTTTTCTCTGTTGTTAGTAAATCCTTCCCAAACATTGCCAATGTCATTTTGTTGCATTTCAAATCATTCTGAATAGATTTTTGGCCGCGGTAACCTTATGGCGTTGGTAACGGACTCGTGGCTGGCGTGTCATGAGTTCAAGCTTAGTACCGCTGAAGACCCGTCGTATGTGGGGAAGATACACGTTAAATCTGTCGAGGCTCAAACGTCCTCCCGTTGGTGTGGTGTAAAAGTTAGGAGAGGGGGTTGCCAGCTCAGGTGTCGTCCTCTTCACTTGACCGTGGTTTAAAAAGTACGAGGTCCGTCGCCCAAATCCCTAGAGTTGCTGAATAGTGCGACGTTATTATTTACTCACTCACTTGGAATAGTTTTACTGATAGCAGTGCAGAAAAAAGAATCGTATTTCGATAGGACGTACATATACGTCCAGGGCACTCAACTTATTGGTTGAGCGAAACGGATATATACGCTGGCGGCGGTTAAGGGTTTAAAATCAATCAATTAACAATGAAATTTTTGAAAAATTAGAATTGGCTTATTCTGACTCATTTTATTCTACACTGAAATTTTGATTTTTATTTGGCTTTTTCTTAGTTTTTCAATTTCTACTATTAGCTCACACTCTCTCTATATTTATCTTGTTCAAATTTTCAATCGTTAATAAAATGCATTTAAAGCACTCAATTGAGCTGAAACTTTAAATACACGATTTTTTTGGATGGCAATACAGTAATTTTATTATATTTAATAAAAATTAATTGATTAAAACTAATTATTTGAAGAATTACAGGTACAGCCACGTTGGCATCATTTTTGGCGACTTGTGTCAAAACTTGAAAAGGTTTATTTCTCACATTTTAAAGCGCTCATTTGAGTTGAAATTTTCTATATACTGTTGTTTTGGGTAACAATACGATAATTTTATTTTAATTAATTGACTGAAAATAATTATTTAAAAAATTACAGATACAGCCACGTTGGCTTCATTTTTAGCGACTTGGGTCAAAACTTTAAAAATATTTTTTTTTCTCACGTATCAAATCATTAAGTTAAAATGAAATTTTTATCTATACGATTGTTTTGGAAACATTACGATACCTTAAAGATAATTAATAAAAATTAATTGCCACTTAATGTCGTGATTCTGTCATATGTATATACATATTTATATTAATTGTAACTATTTAATAAAAAGTAACTAAAATAAATTTTGTTTGCTGATCTAAGTAGGAATTGACTTAAAAAAATTTTTTTATATTATTTGTTAAAGGTGAAAGTCACTAAATTTTTCACATACTTATTCTTTTTTGTCTCAAATTCTACAATAAAACCGATTGTATCTTTCAAATCGAATGGTACGGTTTAAACCATCTCCACCGTGCCGCTTGCTGCGGTGGGTCGCTTCGACTTATCTCCTTTAGCGTGTCCAAAATTGGATCACCATTTTAGCGGCTCGTTAAGGTTATTTGCTTCTTGACGTTAATCTCGGAAGCTTTGAGTTTCCGTATGATTAATGACGCAAGCCCATCGATCCTTCCCCCAACAAACCCATTTCTTCTGGAGCGTGTGTTCCTGATAACAAACTTTTCCTGCCTGGGAGGACACCTTTTTAAACATGCAAGGTGTCTGTGTCTCAGATCCTCTCCAGAGGCATACTCCTGTTATTCGAGAACGGCAACATTTTTATGGTACCTCGCCATTCGTGAACAATATTTGCGGAAAGTTCAGATAACGTGATTGCTTTTAAAAATTAAATAATGGACAGGGGAGAGAGAGAGAGTGGCATCAGCGAATTGACTAAAGGGTTGGTGTTTTTTATGTGTGTGTGTGTGTTTGTGATTTATGGTGGCTGGGGATTGGTGTTTGTTAGTATTTGTTCTCTGAAAATTCTCACTGGTAGGTGATGTTAAAATTGTGTGTTTTTTTTGTGAGCTGTGATTTATTCCGGTGAAAAAGGCTGATAATTTTTATGTCTCCTTGTTGGCTTTTGGTGATTTATTTAGATTCATATTTGGATCTCGTTGTTTTACCTTTTATGTGCGGGTACCTAGTTTTATTATTTTTACACCCGTTAGTAAGATGGAAATATATAAATCCTTAAGACTGAATCTGGTCCTGAAGGTGTATGAGATGCAAAAAAAAAAAGAGAAAGAATTATCGATTACCTATTGTGGATAAAATTGTCGGATAGAGAACACAATTCATCATAATTTTAAATTTAGATTCTAATCCTGATCTTTTATTATTCTTTAGTTTATAGAAGCTCTAATTCATAAAGGACTATAATATATAAATAATTACTCAATTAATTTTACTTGAACTGTTTGTAGAAAGTGCAATATATACTTCTCATATTGAAAATAAGAACCACAAAAATTTTTATTACTTTAAAACAACTTTCATATTATACCGTAGATCAATTTCGCCGATTCAAAGAACGTCGCCAATTAAAAAAATGTCGGCAAATGTTTCCATTGCCATTTCATAATGTTAGAACGGTTTCTACTATTGGCCATAAATTAGATATTTGGCGACGTGTTTTAATGTGACGAAGTTGATTAATGGTATAATACGTAAATACCCAATATTCTTTACACTACAGGTAGCTGATTCGCTTTTGTTTTACTTTTAGCACATATTAGTGCTATATTTGCTTAAGAATCGTATAAATTTGGTTTAGAATGTTCGTTTTCATCAAAAGTAGTTTTGGCGATCAAACGTGATCTTAGCAATATATATATTCAAGATATACTAAAAGTGTAAATATCAATAAGTATGAACATTACAAATAACTTTACTTTATTATTTAGATTAGGATGCTATTTGTTCACTAATTAAAAAAAAAGTAGAATCCTCTTTATAAAAGATGCAGCGAATGTAATTGATGTCAATGCACGATGTCATATCTTATGAATACATATAAATCAAAAGAAGAATCTTCTAAAATATACCATCAGTAATATATTTTAAACTTTTTCTATAATGACTCATTTTCCCTCTGTTTTTTGTTGCTGTTTCTAATCCCAGATTGTCTAGTCCATGAATCCAAAAAAATCTACGAGTAGAAATTCTAAAAACAGAAGAGGATCCAGAAGGACTTCGACCTCTTTTTAAAATCCAAACAAATCAAGGTATGGACAGGAGAGACTGGCTCGGATGATCGTTTTTTCCCCCTAATGCTACAATTGCATCTTAGTAATATTTATTTTCACAAAAACTCATTTTATTCGACAATTAGTGTATATCAAAATTGACCATCGTGATTGTAAACTAGAATCTTCAAACTAAAATTTTTTTAAAAAGCCTCGCATGCATAAATATTACTTAAGGCACCCTACTACCTTAAAATTGTGAATTTTGCCGAAAATTTACAAATTTTTTATGATTTTATTTTATAGACTATCTTATTAGCTTTATAAAATTACCAAGTTTATTATTTTCCATTCATTAGAACAAAAACTACGTGTATTTTAATATAAAGCAGATGTCATATTACTTTAAGCAAGATGTCATACTTTAAAACGCGTTTTACTTTTTTGAAAATGCTGAAGCGGGGACAACGATTGCTCAAAAAGTTTTGAAAATTATTAACTGAAATTTTTTGTGTATATTCTCTATAATAGTAGAAGCGTTGTAACCTTTAGATTTATCAATCACTGTTTTATTACAAAATTTGCAGTCCCTTATGTGAGTATTATCACTGTTATTTTAAGCAATTTCATATAATAACTAAGCTAAAGTGTTCTAGTTTTTGTAAAAATTAAAATATGTTTATCCTGAAGGTCATTTCAAAAATGAATAACGTAGCAACACATCAGAAATTAAAAAATTGAAAATTTGTTCATAAACTTTTCGTAAAGAATGGACCCGTTTATGTTATTTTTTGTCACTTTTTATCCATTTTTTTCCCATTTTAGTAATAATTTCTTTTTATCTTCTTAATTTTAGCACATTTTTCTTAAAATGTGTTAAACAAATCCAAAAACCACAAAAATATCCCCATATCTCCATTTTTTTTTAAAGTTGTCCCAAGTAGTTGGTTACCTTAAACTATACAGAATATGTGTGTTAGTGCAATCAATGTAAGATTTATATTTGTTTTTTGATTTATGCATGATAGTTTTAGTTGGGTTGTAGTGAATTTGAAAAAAAAAAACAAATTCTCTCTCTCTCTCTCTTTTTTGGCAACTTATAAAAACGATTAAAGGCATAAATGGCCCGTTCTTAGGTACTCTAGTTGTAATTTTCCAACTTATCCTTCTGTCTGTATATATCAGTGACTTCGAACCAGTACTCCTCCATGGTTCAAACTGTGTAAGGCCACCCAAGGAGCATTTAATTATTTCTATTTTATTTACTTTGGTGTACTTCTCTCGGGTTTGTGCAACTTTCCACTGAAATATTCCATGTTAAATCACTATATATTGATTTTTTGGTGTAATTTTATTTTATTGTGAAGGCATATTTAAATACAAATAAATGTATATGGTATGGAGTATGTATATGGTGCACTGGTATGTATATGGCAAACCATTTAACTGATTTCATCTTATTAATTCCGGTTTCTTTGGAGAAAATTGTGAAAGTTTATTTGTAAAGAAAGCATCAGATGATATGCCATATTAATGATGATATCACTCAAGTTAAAGCAACTTGCGTTCGTTATGAATGTTATGTAAATCACATATGACCGCGAATAAGCGTATTTTGCTTTCTAATAACTGACGATAAATGATTTTTTTTTTCATATTTAATGTGTCGAATTAAATTCTATATATAATTAGTAGCTGGTATACCCGTTCTTCGCACGGGTGAATTGAAAAATTAAACAATACAGATGGAAGGATAAAGAAGTTTTTAATGAGTCAATGTTACGTGAATTGAAAATTAAACAAAAAAAAGCTTTTTGCATATCTCAGCTGAACAAAAAAAACATATATGTTAAGTTTAAAGTCTAAAGGTCTAATAGCTGATTAAAATGAATTTTTTTTATTTAAAAACCCCCACTTAACTCTCTTATGGGTCGATTTTTTAAAACACCTTCCTAAGCTAAGCTCTGCTCAGCAAAAGTAACACATTATTGCAAATTTTGTGTAATGAACGCTTAAAATAGTATAAATAATTTATATCTGGATGTGCAATACGTTAATGTTACTTTCTGTTGTATTTATTTTATGTTAAAATTGTAATATTCGCTAGCAAACCCGCTCCTTACATTATAATGGTGATTCATTGGAAACATTGGCGATAGAGCCAAGTTGGCATCGTTTTTGGCGACCACGATGGCAATTTAGTGATTGATTGAACGGTTCAGAAGTTGTTTGCTCTAGCGCCGCCTGGTGGGGAGCTGCAACAAAGAGGATAGCACATAAACCTTTTCCACAAAAAATACTTATGCATGCCAATTTTCATAGTGTTCGGTTGGACGGTGTCGGAGTGAAGGGATTTCATATACACAAACATCCGTTTATATATTTATATATATATATATTAGCAAATGATCCCATGCCATTTTTATTTATTATTAAAATTTCGCCCTAATTTCGTTGCTCTCGTAGTTATTAAACTATATTTAAATAAAATTTGTGTTGTATTTCATGTACCGTGTTATCCAAATAATTAATGCGATTAGAGCTGCTAATATGTGAACTAAAAAATGCCATTTTTATTGTTTTAATCACATTTTTAGAGAAAAAGATAATTTCTGATATAGTCACATTGAAAAGACTTCATATTTATAAATTTTAATAATAAACATGTTTTGAAGTTTTCCCTTAAACTTCACTTATAATTTGTCTGAAACACACAGAGAACCCATCCTTGTTCCCGGCAAAATCATTTCAAAATCTCTCGCTCTTGATGTCATTAAAATCTAATAAACAAATCCTCACTCGTAAAAATTAAACCGACACACACCAAATTACAAAATAATTCTTTTCCAAGACAAAAGAATTTCGTTTACTCGGAATCCTAAACAAATAACTTTCTCTTAAGAAAATTTCCCGAAACTTTGTCCCTCGCTCGCTCACACACAAACCTTTTTATTTCAATCTTCATTAAGAAACTTTGTTTCTGCTTAGCATTACACAGAACATTGGTGTTAGCGTGGAAATTTAATTTTCTGCCAGTAAAAAAGAAAATGTTTATGTGTGTGCGTATAGATATAGAGGGTGGAAGTTAAGGAGAGACATAAACTCCTTAATCCCTACTACTGGACGTATTAAGAACGTTAGGCGTTAACAAGTAATGAAAGCTGGAACTGGTGACGCAATCGAGAAAGCATCGGCACATTTTTTTACCCTCTTTTTCCCTTTTTGTTTATTTTTTGTTCCACCTTTTCTGTAATTACTTTTCCCCTAATCACATCTAGTAAGATTCCTTAATTAGTCTTTTATACAAATCTACAAAACTCCTTCCAAATTAGGGAACACGGCAGCCAGAATTGCTGAATCTAATTAGGTTCTAGCAACAACAAACTAGCCGACAAACGCCAGCGACCCATGTTACAGTTAAAACAAACGACTTTTTTTTTTTAATTCTTTTCCGACGCTACTATTCCAGACCTTTTTAGTTGCTTTTTTTTTCTTTCCCTTCGTCATTTTTCTTTTACTTAAATTAATACATTTTCCTTTTAAAACTAAATTTAGGTAGCTTGACGCGATATCTGAAAAATAACTGCGTTTATGGCTGAGGAGGTGGAGGTGGAGGGTTGTAAAATATTAAATTAAAAAAAAAAGAAATAGAAAGAGAGAGAGAGAATGACGTTCGAAAAAAATAAAAATCCATTGAGCGAAAAAGAGCAAATGGAAAATAATGTTCTTTTCTGCAGCGCAAAATAACGTTCTTCTACTACGTAACTTAATTAACTTAACAAGAGAAAAGGGGGGCGAGTACAAGTTGAACTTTCGATGTTGATTATAAATAATTTTTTTTACAAGTGTATTTAGTGAGGGAATATTATCAGTTAATTGTATACTCAGATTTTTACACTGCTCCAGGGATTTGTTGTAGATGTGTATGTACGTGTGTAGCATGGTTGCGCAAATCTCACTTATTAGTTCCGGAACCAATTAAATTTGGTATGGATTAAAAAATCAAGAGATAATGCGTGGGTTTTTTTGGTGGGTTAGTAACTGCTGTCAAGAGATTAATCAAGTGCAGCTGTTTTACCTTGTCATTGCCTGAAAAGGATTAATAAATATCACAAAATGTTTAATGCTCATTTTTTCGGTGGTGGTCGTCTTTAATTTTCAGTAGTTTTAAAAGCTTTTTTGTGCGAGCTTTACCTTTCTTGTAAAATGAGTGCGGCGTTTCTTTTTTTTTTTTCATTATTATTATTTAATTATGTTTTCACTGTTCCATGGTGTTGAAATCTTATCTTTTAATGAAAAGATTTCAGTTTTTTGAAGAAAGCATTATATTAATCACAGGTATCAGTGTTCCCTCGCCTTCCCCTCTTCTTCCTACATAAGAGCAGAAGACCTGCTACTTTTAGATATTAATTTTGATAGTTAGTAGACATTGAATTTGTAACTAAAAATAAGCAAGTAATATAAAAAAAACTTTAAGTCAATTCCTACTTTGAATGGATGAATGGAAAGTATTCTATTAACGATTGATTATATATATATATATATCTTGTTCAAATGTTCAATCGTTAATAAAATACTTTCCATTCATCCATTCAAAGTAACAATGCACACCCGATTTGGTTAATTTGGCTGAAAAACAGGTTTTCGACGCCAACTTTTTTCATTGTTTTAATAGTTACATTGTTACAACAATGGAGACAAATCTTTAGTTGGCGTCGAAAACCGGAAATTAACTGGTAATTAATGAATTAATATTTGAAAAATCTGTATTACCATCAAGTGCCATCCACTACTAGTTTAAAAAAGTTTATTTGAACTGTGTGAGGGGGGGGGTATAAAGCATTTTATAAACGATTGAAAATTTGAACAAGATAGATATATATATGTCGTGTTTTGCGAGTTAACATCAAGACATTTTATTTTAACCGTCTTTATTCCATGAAATCACTTTGTAATCTCATTTGTAAGAGAGAGAGATGGACACGTGTTAAAAATCAAGAGTCCGCGGCTTCTCAAAAGCCAGAGTCTTCAAGTACATGTCTTATTGAAGAGGTATACTTGATAATTTAAGCATGACATATAGGTAATAAAAATTAATGGTCGGAGTGGTAAACTGCTGTTAAGGCCATGTGTTCTTCATTCCCGAACTGGGTAATAAATTTAATACTTGAAGATGTAACAGGAAAATAAAATTTAGAAGTGGTCTAGGGTTTAATTTTAGATCTAATTTAATTATCCTTACATATATATATACTAACCTAACCCTACTATACTTAACCCTAATTTCGCTGGTTCTAACTGAGCAATAGCTTTAGAAATCATAATAGGTCTTCATTTTAGTCTATAGTCTCTTTTGGTTTCTTCCATTTTAAAAGTTCTACCTCTGTTTAATTTTATGCATATTTTTATTTAAGTCTAGTACAAAATTCATTTCCAGCATTCATTTTCTAGTTATGTTTCTTAGAATCAGGTTTCTATCTTTTAGCTTTGTGGGTTGTATAATTTTGTCTGATTATTTTATTTCATTTTATTGTACTATATAAACTGGTGTCCAAAAGTTAAGCATAATTGATAATTATGTGAATAAAGAAGGAACTGTAAATCAGAATGGCGGGAAACGTGATATGCGAGTGTAAAATGGTTATAAAATAAGGAAGCAAATCAAAAGAATGATAATAATTAATTTTATTATCCAAAGTAGCAGTTTGAAAGAAAACTGAGCATAGCAAGGATTCACACTTTAAAGAAAAAATGAAAGAAAATATTAAATAAAATACTGATGCTGCAGTTTAATAAGGCGTCTGGTCACCTCTGACAGCCAGGCACGCTGCACAGCGATTTACCATACTTACTATGTGATGATGAATGAGTTGTGGGCTCAAACGGTTCCAAGCTTCTTGGAGAGCTCTCTTCAGTTCTGTAACGGAGCTTGGTGGGTGCGAAAGGGCTGCAATTTGTCTCTCGAGCATATCCCATACATGCTCGATAGGATTTAAATGAGGGGAGTTCACAGCCCACGACATGCGCTGGATGCTTTCCGTTTCAAGGAAGTCATCAATCAGCACCGCTCGGTGACATTGCACATTATCATCAATGAATATGAAGTCAGCACCTCGAAACAAGCGAACATAAGGCTCAAGAACTTCGTCTCTGTATCTTTGAACATTCTCAGACCCCGTGTCAAAGAAATGGAGGTCTGTGCGGCCATCCATCGTGATGCCTGCCCATACCATTACTCCCCTTGATGGAAAATGTCTTTCCGTTATGTTCCTTGGTTCAATACGTGTTTCACGTTCTCTCCATATCGTTACCCGCCGAGAATCACTACTCAGACTAAACCGGGACTCGTCACTGAACATCACATTGGCCCACTCTCCCACACTCCAATGTTGATGTTTCAAACTCCAGTTCAAACGAGCGCGTTTATGCGCAGACGTGAGGAGAATGCAAACTGCTGGTCTTCTGGCATACAGGCCAGCATGATTGAGTCTCCTGTAAACAGTTTGTCTCGAAATTCGTATTCCTGTGGCGACTGTGAGCGCCGAACCCAGTGCTCTGGCAGTACTGCCCCTCTGACGTCGCTCACGTATTACCAGATATCGATCTTGGCGAGGGGTTGTGACTCTTGGTCGACCTGATACTGGTTGTCGGGTAGCATCTCCCGTTCTTTGAAACCTCTGCCACAGTCTTGAGATCACAGACTATTCCATATTCAGAATTCGAGACACTTCGGTTTGTGATCGTGAGGATTCCAGCATTCCAACGATTCTTTCTTTCGTAAACATGTCCAATTCGCTTCTTTGTGCGATCATTCACCTTGTTTGATGGTTAACAACGTTCCATAGCACAGCAGTTGCACGAAACTTGTCTGAACTGCCTATGCTGCGTGAATCGGTTTCTCCGCGTTCCGACATGTGCCGCTGTTTCGCGCAGGACGTAGTCGACTGAAAAGTTTTGCATAAACCCAATGTTTCTTCTTCACCCAATTAATATCCGCAAGAAATTTGGAATAATTTTACGAATATTTACTCCATGTTTTTCGCATTTTACGATTTATGATTGCCTTTTGGACACCAGTGTATATATAGGGAGAGAGTGAGCTAATAGTAGGAATTGAAAAAGGTGGAGAATTTAAATATTTAACTAAAATTTGAAGAATTGTCATTTTGTAGGCATCTCCGGGGTTCAAAATTTCTGGCTCGCGGTACATTGGTGAAATCATCACTAGTATCCTGCAAAATAAAAGTCAATACAATGTAAAAAATAGGCTCTGTATGGGATTGCAATCAGCAAACGGAAATAACAATTAAACTTTTTAGATTTATATTTATGTCATCGTGTTAACTTGATACACACTTAATTTGTATGAAAAGTGACTCCATATACGAGAGCAAACCATATTGGAATTCAAGGAAGTTACGTCACAATGATTGTCAGAGGCTTAATTCCTTTCGGCCATTCTTTTTTCATGAAGATGGTTAATATTAAAACAGAGATAAAACACCGAAAGCCTGAGAAATGTAGTGAGGAGAGTGAGTGAGTATTATTTTTGTCCTAGTGTAGTTGAAATCTGCGAGAGATCATTTAGATCCATGCGCCGTAATAAAATTCTAAAAATATATTGAAAATCTTAAAATATATTGAAAATCTTCATTCTGAAATAGGGAATATATCGTTTGTTAAATCTTGCTTCGAGTCTCAAAGCATGTCTTTCTTGAAATGATGTAAAAACAGGAAAATGCCATCACCAGATCAGTTGCAGTAACATCTGATCTGGTGATTGTAAAATCGGTTTCGGAGAAACCAGTTAACCAGAAATTGACCAAATTCCGAAACCGAATATTCGGTTTAGTAGGAGATAAGAACCTGCTTTTCTGTGTTATCCATTGGCAACTCTAAAAAAGAAACTTGTGCCATAAGTTATATCATAATATGATTGTCGCTTACTGCGAATAACTAAATGTTCGATGATTACTAACGTATCAAGATAAAAAAAAAATTCTCAACCGGTTGTAGTTTTAAATGAACAATTTTATTCAGAAAAATAAGTGTACTTCAAGAACTTAATTTCGCAGTTACTCACTGACTAGAAATGAAAACAAGATAAATTTCAAAAAGTAGTACCTATTTCGAGGGAGGGGGAGAACTTTTCCACTCTTCGACGAAAAGCAACAAAGTATTTTAATAATTTAACTGACATGTTGCCAACAATTTTGTCAAGAATGACCTCTTGAGATAAACTTGGATTTCGTTTTTTGTACCAACTGATCTTCATAAATTACTTATTACAGACAACTCAAGGAGTTTAAAATAATCAGAAGGCATGGTAGCTTATATATTCGCTCAAAGTGCGGAGCAGTAATAGCCTGTGAATTCAATGGCCAAATTTTATGTATAGCTGGTATTTTTCCAATTCTTGTGTAATAGATATGAGTCAAAAACTCTGTTATATCGATTACCAGTTACATAAATCTATTTATTTTCATATTTTTAGCACACCGGTTTTGAAATTTACCAAACCGTGCTATCACTAATATGATCATTCTTTAAAAATACGAGGTATATCGCTGAAAACTCGCTTAGAAGCTTGATAATGAATATATATCGCATCCCAAAGTAAACTAAATTGATTCTACAAGCTGAAATATTAGGTTTAATTTACTTCCAAACAGTTAGGAGTAAATAAAAGTGTTTGTAGGAGGGGGAGGGAGAATTGTAATACCTGTTATTAAATATTTTAATTGCAATATCCAATCATTTCTTTTTTCACGTTAGCATGGTAGTCAAGGTAACGGACTCATAGCTAGCGTGTCATGAGTTCGAGCCTACTACCTCTGAAGATCCGCCGTGCTGGGGGGGGGGGCGATGCGCGTTAAATCTGTCGAAGCTCAAACGTCCTCCCGTTGGTGTGGTGTCTAAATTAAGAGAGAGGGGGCCAGTTCAGGTATCGTTCTCGTCACTTGACCGAGCATGTTTAAAAATAACGAGGTCCGTCGCCAAAAGCCCGCGAGCAGCTGAATAATGCGACGTTAATATTCACTCACTCACTCCATCATTTCTTATTTCTGTACTCCACATCTTTTTTCAATATTTATAAATTTAAAACATTTTCAGAAGATTCGCGTGACACGCATGTTAAGCGCGAAGACAGCTTTAAATTAAAAAAAACCGTTTTAAAATATTTTTCCTTTGAATAAAATACCTTCGAAATCTTTTCTGTGGTGTAATCCATTCCATTTGCCATTGGTCCCTTTTTTCTTCTTCCAAGATCTTGCTCGTGTGTGTAAAAGCAGGGCGGTAATTGTTTCATATAGCGTTAGTTGGAACTCTTAATTAGCACGATCTTAGTTGCAGGGCGTGAAGTCTGCGTCATCGACTCGACTTTTGATGGATGAACAGCACGTTCCTTTTCTTCCGCTTCTCCCCGAACGTGATCCCTTTCCCAAATTATTATTTCACCCAATTTGGGTTTTTGAAAAGTAAGTTCTCTTCCCTAACGCGATTAATGACTGAGGGTCTGTCGTCGTAATTGGAGAGTGGCGCGATAAGAAAAACGTTTTGGACTGTAAGAAGGGGAACCCAGATGGATTCTTATTTTTGTTGCTGTTTTTATGCAGCGTTTTATGGAGGAATTTCGCTGATGACTTATTTGGCCCGGATAATTTGTTAAATGGAGATCGCTTAATTTGCGATTAGATTTGAGTGATTATCAGTTGATTCTGGGCACTGCATTCTATTTTGCCCTTTAACATTTTTTTTTTGTATAACATTGTCGCAAATTTCTATATATGACACCACTATTCTGGATAAGATTCCCAGTATCTCTCGTTCAATGCTTGAAAAATTCGTAGTTAATTTCAACGTAACTTATTTTTATATTAGAGCCTTTCTAGTTAAGTCTTAACTGCCCGAGTGTTAATTAAACACTTAATTTTCTGTGGTATTGTAAATAGTTCATTTATACTTCAACCGTCGCTGTTGATCTTTGTAAGAGTGTTTATTTGAACCACCGACGTATCGGTTCACAGGAACTCCGTGCATGCCTTAGACGACTGGGAGGAAAAGAAATCCCTATTCGGACCAATCGTTAAGCACTTTTTTACTCATGTACTTTTTTGTTGTTTGTGACTTGCGGAAGAAAGGTCGCTGCTTACCCCCTTCCTAGAGAAGAAAGTTTATTTTTATGTTGATAGACACTTTCTGAGTGATACTTAAAGATATTTGTTTTTTCAGCCATTATTGCTATTGATATGCGTTTCCAATAAGTTTCAGTTTCGTTGGAAAGTTTTACCATTGATGTTGGGGATAGTCTCTTGTTGAGATGGCGTGTGCAGGTGCCGTTCGAATTACTGGTCGTGATTTATTGGGAATGTGTCTTAGACTCTCCATAGAGTGAATGCATAATCATTCGGTACCGTTAGGTGATGCTGCCATCTAGTGCTCAATTCCTGGAAACCACTTCACCTTCTTGGGGCTGGCTGATTTGAACTGGCCACCTTTGGGTCCGAAGACACGTTGTGCATGCATTAAACGACAGAGACAAAAGGAAATCCCTATTCTGAACGATCATTAAGCATTTTTTTTATCTCTGTCTCCCCCCCCCCCCTCCAACTTGCGGAAGAAAAGTTCGCGGCAATACCAATTCAAATTCAGCATTTATTAAAAAGGGTTTTGGTAGGGTACCTCTGTTGGTTCATACTAGTGTGAAAAATTCATTTATAAATGGACCAATAAAAGCCGAACTAGGTGGCGCAAGCTTTTCGTATCCTCTTGGATTAATGGACGAGTCAAATACTTGTAGGATATTTAGATGAGTAAAATTTTGGAATAGCTGTAAGAAAAGCTCATGTGTTCTATGTATATATTCTAATCTTCAATAAACAATATACAAATATATCGTTAATGTATAAAGGGTTTGAATGAAGCATAAAAAAAAGTAAAAGAATCAAAGGGGGAAAAGCGCCGAAGAAAATACAAAATGGCCTCATTACAATTTGTTTTGTTAACAATTCAGACTTTACTACTAAATAGTAATGAAAATTTATAAATTTTCAGTGTTCATCTTTTTTTAATGAAGTAAAAAAGGTTACGCGCAAAAGCTAATTAAAAAGGGCTTTTTTTAAAAAAAAATTTTTTTTATCTATTGGTTATTCGAAAACATGAATTTACATTTCCGAAAGATTAATTTTTCACTTAGGAAATAGCATTTTCTGCTTATTAACGGTAAAAACCTAAATCATTTTATAGTCCATGGTTAGCTCTTAAACGAACAAATTGCATTCAGCAGTCCCGCATTCCCAAAACTTTTCCGGAATGAACATTTCATTATGAATTTGTTTTCAACGTGATATAACTACATACTAAGTATTTTTCGCTTAGTTTGTGACCTTGATTTGTTTCTATTCATGCACTCTTAAATGAACATTTCGTTTTCTGGGTTAATTTAAGTTTTGCCTGCATAATAACTTTAAATTAATTTTCCACATGTTCAGAAAAATGCAATTAAGTGAGTTACAGAATTTCTCGTTTTTTGAACTTTCCCTTGCTATTCCATTAAATTTTCAGAAGATGAAAAACTTAGATTAGAACACGCAATAACTTTTTTTCTTTTCTCAAAAACTGCAAATGCCAATTTTTTTTACGGAGATAATTCTATTTTTTAAGAACAAAATTTACGCAGAACGGAAGAAGGTGCGTTTTAGTTGTTTTTGTGTCATTACCTCTTTAAAAGAGGGGGGAAAAGAGAATTTTCAACTGAAATCACGAACAGTCTATTTTCACAGAATGTGGAAATTCTTAGCTGTTACATCATTAGCTGGTCTGGAGTTTAAAAAGTGCTGACGGTTAATGTGTTTCTTTCCTCTTATTCTTTTGTAAGAAGTAGGGTTTTTGAAAACGTGCAAAAGTGAACAAAATTTAAGGTATAAAGTATTTGCTATTCATCTAAAAATTTGTCTTGACAAATAAACATCATCCTTTACGCATCAATGTCCTACCATCACCAGAGTGCGAGCTTTTCGGCTATGGTACTATGAACGCTGAAAACCTAAGGATTTGCTCTGTGCTCTAGACCAGTGATCCCCAACCTTTTTACTGCCGCGGACCGGTCAACATTTAATAATTTTATCACGGCCCGTTGAAGGGGGTAGAAGTTGATTGCTTATATTTTAGATTGTTTTGATTTAATAATTTTAATTTAATTCTATTTATGGGAACCAGGACATCATATACTTTCAAAAAATCGATTTTTCAATTTTAGTTCTAAAAAATAGTGCATATTTTTCTGAACCCAAAAATGTATAATACTTATATGTTTGTTGATAAAATAGCCCTAAAATATGAAAAATAAAAATGACCACGCCCCTTTTGACCCTTAGTTTTTTCACTTTTTCTCAAAAAAGGATTTTTTTTTTTTTTTTTTTTTTTTTTTTTTTTTGCATTTAGGTACATTTAAAAAAAAAACTATTGCACTATAAGATACCAGATTTTTTATACTTCTATACAAGATGCCTATGCATATAGTGAACCTAATTTTTTTTCTATTAAAATAGTGCCTAAATTTTTAAAAATGGTTTTATGCATAAAAAAAGCAGAAAAATGGAAATTTTCCAAATTTCAAAGTTTCATAATTTTTTTAAAGAAACTATACTTAATTTTCACTAAAAAACAAAAGGTTCACTGTCTTTTGTGTATTGTTTTATATATGTGTGAAAAATATTTTGCATAAAAAAAAGATACTTTTTTAAAAAAAATGGTACCTAAACATAAGTATGTATTATGAGCTCTCAAAAATTATGTATTACTTAAATTAAGTAGGAAAAAAAACCCTTTGAACTAAAAAGTTATTTTTGTAGTTCTACAGAATAGTTAAATTATCTTTATTAAGAACGTAAAATATCTAAGCTCTATTGAAAATTTTAAAAGATATATGTCTCATAAACAAAGGGTCTTAATTTTGGCATTTTACACTTCCGAGCATACCTTCAGTATAAATTACAATCACACCAAAAATTAGCATAAAAAGGATTTAACATGGAATATAAAGAGATTTTCATAAAAATTCGCGCATTCCTGAGAGAAATGCACCACAGTAAATAAAAAGAAGATAATTTAATGTTCCTTGTACGGCCCAGTACTATTTGACCCATGGACCGGGGGATGGGGACGACTGCTCAAGACCACGGTAAAAACTATCAAAACAGCATTTTCAAGGAGGCCCATCTCTACTGGTCAGCGCGTCATCTAATGGCCCAACAGCCAAGAGGGGGGAGTTGGCTAAGAAGAAGACAGATAAATATCATTATTAGATACTTGATTAGCTAATAATATGTAACTTTATTCCTAAATTTACTGAATTGCAAATTTTTCCTCGTTGAAACTTTCCTACATTTTTCCTTACAAATTCGTTCAGAGAAATATATGCTGTGAAGAATGCATTTTATTAAGAATTTTTTGAAAATAACAAGGTGCTTCGGTAGATTATTTGTACTATAAAAACATAATATATATTTAATAATTTAAAAAATAGCTAAAAACACAGTTTTTTTTCTATTTGAATACTGTCTATTTAAACGAAAAGACATACCTTGTGAACTTCCATTATTGGATAACAGCTAAATGTCATCATGTTCTTCTTCCGTGGTATCTTCAGGAACATCATCGAATTCTGTTTTATCTTCACCATCACTTTTATTCTGAGACATAGATTAATAATCATTTTCTGTTCCATCTAGATTGTTAGATATACTGCATTTTTTTTTAAAAGACTAGAATTATTTTGAATTCAATTTAATTCATTCCATGTTTTTTTCTATCC
Organism: Trichonephila clavata; assembly: GCA_019973975.1. Lineage (NCBI taxonomy): Eukaryota > Metazoa > Arthropoda > Arachnida > Araneae > Nephilidae > Trichonephila > Trichonephila clavata. The sequence continues at coordinate 60,424 of BMAO01027986.1, forward strand.
ACTCACATACTATTTCTAGATAGGCATGACGCCTTTGACCTCCTTTTGTAAATGCTTTTCTCCTTCTAACATCCACATACCTTCTAACACCTATTCTTGCGCTTTAGGGTTTCCGTACCAGAAGTATACCTGTGGCCGCAGTAGCCTAGTGGTTAGGGTCACAAACTCATGGTCAGAGTGTCTCGGTTTCGAATCCTGATGCCACTGAAGGTCTGCCTTGTTGAGGTGACCAATCCACGTTAAATCGTTGGGGCTCAATGTCATCCCTTTGGTGTGGTAGTTAGGAGAGAGGAAGGTCCCAGCTCAGATGTCGTCATGATCACTTGACCTAGGTTCAAAATTACGAGGATCCTTGCCAATAGTCTTCGTGTTGTTTTACTGTGCGACATTAACATAACCCTCTTTCTAAAAGTATACCGTTGTTCAAAAGCCTGGGATAATATTTTGACTAAATGATTTCAAAAATTAAGAGCGTTGTACATGTTTATTTCAGGCCTCTTCGTAAAAGAAAATAATAATGAATAAGGTACGCGTAATATGCCGGAATATGCAGTTAATACTTAAAGCTCTTCTATTGTATATTGAATTCGGTACAACATGAAGCATCGGTGTATTAAAAATACATTTAACAACAATCAAATATCTTTGTTGGTTTTTTTAAGCGTTTTTTCTCCAAACTCCAAACCTGGTACCATTGAAGACCCTCCTTGTAGAGGGGGCCATTCATTACACGTTAAATCTGTCGAGGCTCAAGTCCTCTCGTTGGTGTGGTGTTGTACTTAGGAGAGGGTTGTGCCAACTCCCGTAGTCCTCATCACTTGATCGAGATTCAAAATCACAAGGTCCGTTGCCAACATCTCTCGTGCTGCGACATTAACATAATCCTCACTCTAGAAGTATACCGTTGTACAAAAGCCTGGTATAATGCTTCGATTAAAGGAATTCACAAGATAAAAGCAGTGTATATGCTCATTTCAGATTTTTTTGTAAAAAAAAAAAAAATTAATAATAATAAATAAGGTACGCGTTATACGCCGATGTATACAGTAAATACTTCAGATTCTTCTATTTTATATTTAAATTTATAACACGAAATTTCGATGTGATAAAAATATAATTAATAACACAATCATTTGTTTTATTAAGTATATTCAAACTCCAAATATATATAAGTAAACACAACTGCGGTCTTTTTACTCTTACCGACTTTTTAATTTACGCTAAATGTGTACTAATATCCCCATATATCTAGCAAAGGAAAAAAAACACATAAAAATCAAAAGCTCTTTTCTCAGAGTCACTACCAAAAAAAAATACTCCCGTTCTCTAAAATACTCCGCCAAGGAGATTAAAGACACTTTGCCGCGCATTAATCCTTTGGACTGTAATTCCATATCCAAACGCTCTTTTCCCTGAAAGAACCTTTCCTTTCCAGTGTCATATCTTAATCTTCATAATCCTCGTCTCTAGTCGCCGTTGGAGGAAGAGGGGAAGAGAGAGAGAGCGTTTCGGCTTCCTCCCCCCCCCCCTCTTACTTGGGGTTCATTTACATAATTGCCAGCTAATTACTCAATCTATCTCCATTGACTTGCAGCGTCGCCATTGCTTGTCTCATGAATTGCACCAGATTTGGATTTATTTGTGTAAACGGTTGATGGTTGCATGTAAATGCATGAAGGATGGCTTCGTTGCTGTTTGGGAGAGTATTTTTTTGTGTTGAAATGTGTGAAAGCAAATCAAATATTTCCGCTGGTTAATAGTTTTTTGAGGAAGATGAAGAGTATTGTAATGAAAAGGAATGGGATTCATTATTTTTAATTCAGTCTTGTTTCGTAGATCGATTTGATTCGGGTTTCGTTTCCTTTTTCTTTTTTAATTCGTTTCCAATTTTTTCACGAGAATTGGATGGAAAGGAGAAAAAATGTTTTTTAAGTGTTTTTTATTCTTCGTATTTGTTGGGAGAAAAAAGTGAGATATCGGTATTCTTAAAGTAGATAAAAAAAGTATGAGTTGGCATGTAATTTTTTTAACTTGATGTTGTGACCGGAGAATTTTTTTTTTTTAAATTTGTGAGGATGTGTGTTTCATTTGTAAATGGATTTAAATTCATTTGTCTATGAAAAAGTATTGATTTCGGGAATTATTATAATAACGGTTGAAGCTGTGGCAGTTATAAAGATAGGAATTTTTAGTAAAGTAAAACGCATTTTTATTTATATATTATTCTAATATGCATTATTATCTAAATAATAACTTTACTAATTCTATGTTTAATTTTAATTACTTATTTTAAAAGATAAATTCTACTTTAAGCTCTCTTTTCTGCAATATTCTACGAAGTATTTTTTTGTAAACCATATAACAATATTAAATCTGCTGATTCAATGGAGCCTTTTAAAGTTAAAATGCGAATGATTTTTTTAAATAAATAATTATTAGAACTGGTAAGGAATAAGGCAATAATGTCTTGTTACTTTTACTAAAAATGGCAAAATTCTTGCATATTTTACTAATTTAATTGAAGACTTGTTAAATATTTATTTTTCCCTCCCTTTCAATTCTGATGGTCTAATTTTTGTGTTGATTGACAAGTCGTTTAATTAAAAGATAATGAACAAGAATTATTTTTTCTTCTTTATTCTCTATTACTTTCTTTGCAATAAATTATTATTAGCTGCAATTCCGTAAATTTAAAAAAATAATGGTTACCTTAAAAAAATATTTGATTTTTTACATATTTATAGAATAATTGTGTAAGCAAGTTTTACTAAAATTATTTTGCCGTAATATTAATTAAAGCACTCAAATTAATGTGAAACTTTATAAATAATACTTTCTTCCGTTGAAAAATTAAATTGGAGAAAGATGAAACACGTGAACTCCGTAGTTTTAGAACTTGAGATTGAATAGTTAATCCGCTTTTATCTATTTCTTTTATAATGTTATTGGATTGTTTAATGCCATATGAATAATTTTTTTTTCGTTTTTTACTGGAATATTTTTTTCAAATGAGCTAAATAATATTTATTTCGTGAAAGGTTTATATTTTTCAAATTAGCTGTAAAAAATCCTTTTCACCCAGTTTTTTTAATTGGTTTAATTGAGCAAATTGTTCTATAGATATTTTATCAAAAGACTTTTAAAAAATATGTAGATTATTTTCTATTTCTTATTATTATTCTATCCCATCTCAAACTTACGTTTGGCGTGTGTGCGGGTGTGCCAAGATTTACGTCTTAAAGGTAAATAAAAATAATAATTAAATAAGGTTGTTTACATATGAAAAATAATACCTAAGAAAGTGTACATTTTTTACTCATAGCGTTTTTAAATATTATGAACACATAGAATTAATATTTTTATTTTATGCATAATCTTTATAATCTATTTAAAT
>BMAO01027987.1:0-26813 GCA_019973975.1 Trichonephila clavata
GAATAATCAAAAAGGAATCATTGGATTTAACTCCATTCTAGCCCACATTTCACCATATTTGATAAAAAAAAGTCTCATTAAGAATTAAGTATATTTCATAACTCTTAAGGTAAACTTTAGCCATAGTAAATTTAGTTTAAAATTTTATGTGAGTCTCATAACTGATTAAGACTTGGTTAAGTAAGAGAAGGGAAGCTTGAGTTAATAGATATACAAGAAAAAAAAATTTAAAAAAGAAATAATACACTTTCTCTCTTTAACTAATTATCATCTTAACTTAAGTGCTAAATTTATTTTAAAATGGTAATATATAAACTAGAATTTAATGAAGAAAATTAAAAAATTTAGTCTTTAGATCAAAAATTTTTAAAAATGTTGTCTTATTTTGAATTTTAACACTTTTCTCTTTCTTATAAATATAATTACATTTTAGTGTCAGACTACCCTAAAATTGTGAATTTTGCCAAAAATTGACAAATTTTTGTATGGTTTTATTTTATAGGCCATTTTTTAGCTTTATGAAATACCAAATTTATTATTTTCCGTTCACTAGAACAAAAACTACAAGTGTTTTAGTAAGAGCAGATACCATTAGTTAAAGCAAGATATGTCATACTTTAAAACGCGTTTTACTCGAAATGTGTTTTTTTAAATGCTCAAACGGGGCCAGTGATTGCTCAAAAAGTTTTGAAAATAATTAACTGATATTGTTTGTGTATTTCTGCATAATAGTAGAAGGGTTTTGACCTTCAATTTTATTCATCACCGTTTTATTACAAAATTTACAGTCCCTTATGTGAATATAATCACTGTTTTTTTAAGCAATTTCATATAACAATTAAGATAAAGTGCTCTAGTTTTGTAAAAATTAAAATATCTCTTATCCTAAAGGTTGAATGGCATGGCAACACGTCAGAATTGAAAAATTGAAAATTTATTCATAAATTTTGGTACAGTATGGGCCACGTTTTTGTTATTTTTGTCAATTTTCACCCATTTTTTCCCATTTTAATAATAATAATTTCTTTTCTCTAGTTAATTTTAGTATATATTTCATAAAATGTACTAAACAATCTAAAAACAAGGGGGGAAAACCCCATATCTCTATTTTTCATTGTTTTCCATTTTAATAATAATAATTTCTTTTCTCTACTTAATTTTAGTATATATTTCATAAAATGTACTAAACAAATCTAAAAACAATGGGGAAAAAACCCATATCTTTTTTTTTAAAAAAAAGCTGTCGCAAGTAGTCGGATACCTTTAATATATAATAACTTTATCGATATGTTTAGTTTTTATAGTGCGCAGTAAGATAAATAAAACAGATTGTAGTAAATTATATTTCAGAAATATTTCGTAAGGCCCGAAATTAATTATTAATACTTATAAAATCAAAGGAAATGATAATGTATTCAATGAAAAAGATATATATTTGCGTTTACAATACATATATTTGCATTTAGAATAACAAACTCAATTCCGTTCACTTTACTATTTTTAAAGCATTTGTGCTTCCTATTAGCAAAGAAGTTTTATTTGTTGTCCGTTTACCAAATGAATTTTCTAAAAGACTGCTTGTGAAACGAATTTCACTATTTAGTTTTAAGTATTTAAATATTCTGATTCATTTTTCCTTGTTCTTAGCTAGAAATTAAATACATTTGAGGACATTTAGCAATTTTTAAGAGAGAGAGAGAGCTAAAGCTTGCTTTTAAGAACTTCTGTTTCTGAAGTAATACCCTCACATGTTCAGATTACTTTTTAATGGATATACATAATGATTAGAAACTTATGTTACGTCATAAATGTTTACAGTTCTCTGAAAATGCTGATTTTAATTTTTGAAGAAATAATTAGTGAGAAAGAGGAAATTATATGCATATATATATATATATAAGTCACAAATTGATATGTCATAATTAACTTCATATCTTCCCCCATCTAATGGATAGTTCCCTATAAGATGATAATATATTTCACTTGAAGTTAAATCTTGATTTTAAGTTTTATTTTAAATAACATATGAGCAAATGGTGTGGGCCGTAACTTAAACATCATTTAATCAAAAATTTGAATCATTGTAAAATGAAGCTAGTTTATTCAGCTATTTATGTATAAATTTATGCGCCTTTTCGCTTGTGATTTTTAATGAGGCGAGCCTTGCAAACTTCTTAATGATACTAATTATACTCTTGGGAGATTATTTCCCGTGCTATGGAGCTTCAAGTTTAGTGTCTATTTTCTCAGTAGCGTTTATTTTCTAATGTAACATACTGATAAAAATAAGTCTATGCTCTTTTTATGTACAAAATGCATTAAATTACTCGTAAAGTTTTGTTAAAGATCAGCTGAATATTATACACTATCTTTTAATGCTTCACTGATTTTAATGAATACTTTCTCAAAAAACTGAAGATTATCATGTCAATATAGTTAATATTAAGACTATTAAATAGTTAATGATATTTTTTGCTAAATTAAGACGAATACATGCATACGTATTATACATATACAAATTTATATATAATTATTCGCCTGTGTCACACATTATACGTAAACATTATTATTTTGATTCTATATAACATTATTTTTCTATGTTGCATTAGTGATAATATACATCGTTTTAAATATATTTTGAGATTCAAGAACATTATTATTTTAGTGGTTATTAAAATTAATTAAAGTGTGTGTTGATAAATATACAGATATATCAACAAAACTGCCAAAAAAAATCTGTCATAAAAACTCCCTCTTTCAAATGGCTGCATTTTGTCAGATTAACCTTTGCAGACACGACAAGTCCTAAATAGCGTAAGCAATTTTATTGGTAGCCTGATTCACCATGGTTTCATACCGTGGCGGTTCCCACTACCAAACTTTTGACGCTTGAATTCATTCGATTCAAGCTCTTGTCGAATGTTAAATATTTAAATGATTTAATTTTGATGAAAGTAACAGAACTAAATTGCTACTCATGGGATTTTTTACATATCGTACAATCAAATGGCATGCAGAAGTACGATTTTCGCATCCAGAAAATCTAAAGATACCAGCTAGGATTGAACCCGCAACTTTGGCTTAGGAGACAAGCACGCTCCCTTAAGCTACTGATACGACGTCATAATAATTAGGTACTTAAAATGTATGTATGTAAATTTAAAATATGATACTTGATTACAGAATAGTTGTATCTTCTTAAATGGATAAAAATATGATATTTAAAAAGATACCCTTTTTCCATAATCAATACAACATTAGAACAATATAGTTGTAGACTTTTCCTTTAGAGCTAAGTGTATTTTATAAATTATTTGATTAAGGTTCAATTGTATGTATTGTTCCACGCATATAGTTTCTTTGTTAGTAATTTAAATTGAGAAGAAATAAAATTATTTTAAATTTTTTCAAAATGTCTCAGAATTATTCTGCTTTTCTCCCAGTGTTGTACGTATTCCTTAGAGTTGCTAAATATACACACAGGAATCTACTTTGAATCATGGAACAGATCTATTTTATGTTGACACACTGCTATTACATCTTGCGTAACGTGTGAAACTCGGTCTTTTAAAATTTCAAGTCATATTTAGCATTCCACATGTAATTTCAATAGGTCAATGTTGTGTTGATTACATTCTGAAACTATTGATGTTACTTTTTATAGCGTGTTATCCATGTGGACAATTTCGAGTATAACAATACTATTTTCCATACGATTCTCATATTCTGTTCAAACTTTCCGTTATTCTGGAAATTCTTCAGATTCTTCCATACTGAGCATGTATGGACAAGATAGATCCCTAATCTGGGCATGGTAAATAATTCTGCAATTCTAGAACAACATTTGAAACTCATTGGAAAAATCTTTCTCAGAAAGAGAAAATGTCAATATCATTCCTTCTCTAAATGTATAGTGGATTGAAACAAAGTTTCATCTACGTTAATTTTTTCTAAGAAAAAAAAATTACACGGGAATTTTACTTTTTAAGCTCTTATTCGTATGTTGTTTTCCTTGTTTCGTCTATGCCTTTATAACTAGGTATATATATCTTTGAAAAAATTAAGAGAGTTATATGTATTATAGAAAAAGATGCATTTTCAACTACTCATTAATAATATTTCACTTGAATTTACAATAAATGTGAATTTTTAGTAGAATTTTAAATTCTTTATTTTATAAAACTAAAACTACTAGTTATAAATTTGAAATAAGAACTTTTAACAGGAATATGTTTTTAAAATGAATGTACTCGAAAAAAAGCCGAAATTACATAATATGCAATCCAGTTATTAGAAGACTTTTTTTAGCTATCTTGCTTTCTGTAAGTTAAGGAAACATTTCGATTTTTCATTTGAAAAGCTTGAAAGAACTTGAGTATTTTTAAAAACTCACTTCATAAAAACCTAATTACTCTAAATTTTCTCACTTAAATTTAAAAATATACTTCTGTTTGTGAAAATCTAAAAAATGTCACATTTACACTCTCTACTCGCCATTGATTTTCGAATAAAGGTGCAAATTGTAAAATAATTAATGCTGATGTCATCTTTAATTTTTCTTTTACTATGTAACACTAATATTTGTGAACAAAAGAAAATTTAAATTTAATATTTTCTTCTTAAAGGGATTTTTACTATAAGCTAAGCAACATAGGCATGGTTTAGAGCAGGGATCGGCAAAGTTCTTGCTATGGTGCACCAAACCAATCTACCAATATGATTCAGGGTACCACTTGGTAGGAAAAATTTGAGAAACAATTTGATTCCCACGGTAATGCGTGGAGAGTTAGGGGATAGATGTCAAGAATATAGATTTAGAGTTTTATAATACATTATTTATTTATTTTTAAAGATATTTATCAACATAAAAATAAACAAACTTTAACTTAATTCAACATAAATAAAAAATTTAAAAAGTGTACATATATTTTATATTATGTATCATTAATTACTAAAATAAGAAATATAAGGAACACACAAACAAAATATGAGTATCTCTTCAATATAGTTAAATATGTTGTCAATGCACCCCTCTATTTTATATTGATATATCTCTCTCAGGAGTGTATAATTTGTGACTTTATATTCCATACGATTATAAATGTTCAGTTGAGTTCACACAGATGTTGTTAAACAACTTCTTGACAGACTCAAAATACTTTTCATGCGAAAAAAGATTTGTTCACTCAAATATAGGTAGAACAAAAAGAGGAAAGTAGAAAACATGTAATTGTCTCTTCAAACAATTAAATATCTCTAGAAATGGCATCTAACAATTTATAATCGCTGTCGATTTATCGTTAACATACAGATTTTTTTAAAATTCCGTAAATTTTCCTATCTATAACTCTGAAGATATTAGTTCAATGAACTCCAGTTCAAAATAATCAAATCAAAAATTGACTAATTTGTAGAGAGGAGAAGAGTATTGTACAATGTGCCAAATTTGGCACGTGGTCATAGGTTGCCAACCCTCGTTTTGAAGTACTGTGTGCTAAATTAGTCTAATTATAAATTAGTTACTTATCTAATTTCATTCAATTAACAAACTCTGCAATGATTATTTAACTTTTAGTTTATTTGCACAAATATAGTGCAATATAATTAAATTTTGTAGTCATAATTTTCAAGGTTTACGACTGAACGTAGTTTTTTTATTTAGGATCTATGAGTTTTTAGGTATCAATTTAAATACTATTTTAAAAGCAAAGGATATATCTTGATCAAAACATTTATTCATCGTACAAATTTAAAAAGTTATACAAAAAATATTTTTTCTTACAATAGATCATCAATATTATAAACTGTCACTTTAAGGATATTTTTAACTAAAAATAATTCAAGTATCTATGAATGTTTATCGACGAAAGCATCTCTACTTCGATAAAATCAGTAGATATCTTACTTAAAAATGAACTTTATGCTTTTCACAATTTCGAGATAACTCTGAGCTAATATTTTATATTAACCTACATTTGTAATAATTAAAACGTTGTATATCTAATTACGGTGAGAGAATATATTAGTGACATAAATACTTATATATATATATAATCAATGTTAATGTTTGAATTATTTTACATTAATTGTTCATAATTATGAAATATGTTTACTTCTTTAGAGCTATTTTCTTCGTTGGTATAATACAAAATTCATTTAATTTTAAGGATTCACTTACTGAAAAAAATGTTTTGTGTGCAATGCTCTAGTTCTCTCTTCAAAACATTTTTTTTCTTTATTTTTGTGAAAACAACTCTATTGAAAAATATTTCTTGTGAAGGGAAAATATGCACTATATATTAATATAAAAGTCGAACTTCGGCAATCGATTTTTGTAAACGTTTTAAAATGCTTTAACTTATTGAAAACTCAGTAATATTGCTTATTATGCCTTTTTTTAAAAATTTCAGTTTAAAGAAACAAAATTATTTTTAATTTAATTAACGATTTTCAAGAATGTTAAATAAAATTATTAAATTTTAAATACTTCAGTAAAATGGTAAATTTTTAGAAAAGCATTAAAGTATAAAAACAGGACCGAATTACCTGCAATACTTTCCAGATAGCTATAAGTATCTATTCGTTGAAATGTCTAGTTCTCAGCAATAAAATGCAGTTACCTGGAATCTAGAGTAATTCTAAAACGTTTGACCAGTAAAGCGTAATACCAAACATGTCTTTAAGCTCCTTTTTCTATAACACTGTATCTTTAGAGTAAAATGGAGTACTATAATAAAACACATGAAAACAGTGTATACTGAAAACTTTTAGTTTGTTTTTGTGACGATTAAAGCTCTACATCTACTTACTGTCGTTGAAATACATCTAATCAAGGTAAGAGCCTACTTGCACAGAAAAAAAGCACTAAAAGCATCTGGCATTTGTCTTCTGTCTGTTGAAGCGGCGTTAAGTTAGTTGGCTCTAGTTGCTAATGCTACTGACAGTTTACTGAGAATATTTTTTGACTCAGTTTAACTGAATTTAGACAGGAATGCTTATTTATCAAGATGCTGCTGTCCTTAAGCTGATTTAAAGAAAATGTTCTTTTTTATTGTTATTATTTTTTTTATTCAACAACATAATGAGTAACATAAAGTAAAATATGTGTATAATCATTGTTATAGGAATATAAATGTTTTCTTTTCTAATATCTATTATTTTTCCTGTGAGGTTATTTAGAACTCTTGTAAATAATTATTTAAATACATTAATTTGTTCCCATTAAGGGGGCAGTAGACCATTAAAACTTATTTCTTAAATTGTTAGCTTAAATAGCTGAAAATGGAATCAATACAGTAAATGATTCTTATATTTCATAATTTAAGTATATTTAAAAATAACTATTGCAAACTGATTTTGATTTTAAAAAAATTAAGTTTTTTAAACTATTTTTAAAAATGTTCCTTGCACCTTAAATCTTAAGATATGTTCATAATATTTTTGTTTCATATATAGATGAACTACAACAAATATATCTATGCATGGATATATGGATATTTTTTAAATTCAGGATAAATTTGATGAAAAAAAGATAAATTTTCTGTACTATAAAATATTTCACCAATTATCACAGATTCAAGGTATTCAAAACAACACAAAATATCGTCCGACTAATGCTAATCTAATGCACAAATTTGAGAATTATATCGTCTTTCATTAGTTGTGAAAATTTCAAAGAGATACGACGTAATTTGAAACAAAGGAGCATTTTACGTAACAATGAAAAGGGAAAATTTACCAACTAAGAAAAGTGCATTTTAAACATTTTTTCTGCGTAAAATAAATAAAAATAATTCAGTAATTATTAATCAAAATGACAAAAAAATTTGACAGAATTTTCTATGAAATATAAAAAATATTATTAGCGTAAGAAATCAAAATCGCAATTTTGACAAAAATATGATATTAAGAGGAAGATCCACCATCCCCTAAACACTAAACTAACCGACATTTCATGAATACCTATTCCTATCACGAGTGGCTGAATAACCACTACTGAAAAAAACGATGCATTTTAATTATAGATTTAGATCTTTGACAGTTGGATAGTGAACAAAATATTGTTTTCTATTCAAAATTCTTGTTACATTTTTAGCTCATTTTTTTAAATTTTTATTCATTTATTATGTTAATTACAATATTTGGTACTGTACATTTTCCACATACGTATTTTTTACATTTTATACAAAAGATATTAGTCTTTATAATTTTACTATATCTTATTTGATGAGCTACTAGTCCAAATGAATCTATAGCTGCATTTGTTTTTGTTTTTGGGGAACATTTTTTCTGCTTAGTCGCCTATCTTGTTAATATTCCATCCTAAACTGTTTTGACAATTGAAATAAATATTCTTGTCACGGATTTTCTTCACTCATCGTTTCTTTTTATAAAATCCAAACACTAACTTCACTATTGCCACAGCTAAACCCCACTAAATTTAAGATATTAAAAGAAATAGATGTAAAGACCATCTTTGTGATTTAAATTTTGCTATATATTCAGGCTATTAAATTGGCTACAACTACACCAAATTTTTTAAAAATCTAATTGTCTTTGAAATATGGGCAGCACTTTTTTCTATTTCAAAGGATAAATAAATTGAACAAAGTACGAGTAGTTTTTTTTAATTGGTTTTTGTTTTGTGAATCGAAATATTAAAATTATTTTATTTATATAATGTTTTTCAGAAACACACACACACACATCATACTGTTATTTGCCTGCCTTATCAATTTTGGAAACTTTCTTTTATTTTTCTTTTATTATTATGTTAGTATTTTCCGCTTGTTAATGTCAATGTACGGATGAAATAGTTCAATAAAGGGATTTTCCGAAGAATTCGAAATAACATGAATTTCTGAAGTGATCAAATGACCACTCGCGGTAGACTAGAATAATACTTCTGTTGTAGGTAAAATGCTGCATAATATTTTACAAAATCACATCAAAAAGCATAATAATAGAACTATTATTAAAAAAAGTAAATATTATAAGTTGTTTTGAAAATAAAAATATTAATTCGGTTCATTGTTTTGATTTTAAAGATATTTTTAATTCCATTGATACAAATGATAAAATTTTGGTAAAAAATTTAGAAAATCACACTGTAAATATAACATTAATATAAATTTACACAAATTTGAAATTCTCCTAGAATTAGCTCAAAAACGAACTATATTAGTTTTAATGGTAATCTTAATAAACAAATTAAAGGTTTGCCACAAGGGGAACCTGCTAGTAATTGGTTAATTTTATAAATAGTGACTTTTTTTTTATACTTCTAGATATATTGATGACTTATTGTTTCAAGTAAAAGTACTTGCATAATTTTACCCTCAACTCAAACATGTGCTCCTTCTGAGTTCCAAGTTTGCTAGAGAACTAAAGATCCTAAGACTAGTTTTCAAGGGACTTAGTATAAATTGACATCCGTATCTTGATCAACTTGTTTCCTCCAGAAATGCTTTTAAAAAAATTCTGTGAATTTGTTATAAATATTTGTAATCATTCCTTAACCTCAATTTTCCCCCCTTCTTTCCTTAGTAAAGTGTGGTTAACACTTACTTTTGTGAGTCCTGAGCGATACTTTGTGGTGAACGGAGATTTTATAATGGGTTTGAATAATAATAACAATAATAAAACACATTTTTATTCAAACTACTCAAAAACCTGGTTAAAACTAACAATAAACTTTCTAAAACCGATTACCTAAATGTAGCGTTCCATATTATGGATAATTTATTGCATAATTATAATATTTATCATAAAAGAGATTATTTAACTTTAATATTATTAAAGTGCCTGTTTGAAATTCGATTATTTCAATTTCTATTTATAGAAATATTATTATTTACTACATAAATATCATTAATATATTACTTAATGAAGAATCTAATACCTTTTTTTAACCTTATTAGTTTTTGTATCGCACATGAATATCCCATTAATTTTCTTTACAATTATGTTTCTAGTGAGATAAAGTCACAAGATAGATTTTAAAATTAATATTTTACCTAAATATTTTTTTAAAGAGTAATTTTATTCAATTTTTTATATTATTATTTTTAACTATAATATTATTCAATTTGTACTGCATACAGTCAAAAGATGGCACACCGTGTTAAATAAATGTAAAAATATTTTAATTTATAATAGCCTCGTTCTCAATGTTTGATAATCCTCTTTATTCTAAAATTTTCCTTTTAAGATAATTTAGATTTCTTTAGTATAAATAGCTTTATTTATTTATATAACTGCTTTTATTATTTTCTAATTTTTCCTTTTATGCGATGCTGCGCTAAGATGGTTATGTATTGGCGGAAGATTAAATTGGCGATGTGCTGTGGGAGTATGTTAAATTATTTTAATAACACTTTATACTCTAACGTTTTAATTTTTAACGTTAATTAATTTTTCTTGTTATAATTAGTGCATTAGTGTTTTTATTCTTCTAATAATGGCGTATTAATAGTCATATTTCCTCTCCTTATAGCCCAGAAAAATAGTCAAATTACAGGTTAATGTTGGCTGGCCTCAAAATAATGCCAGCCCTTGATTTTAGTCCTTAAGGCTTTATATATATGCGTAATATTTCGAAGTCAGCATTGAGAGCTTTATGTAAAACACAGGTGAGCAATCATCACATCTTTTTGCTAAAACAAACCAGCGCCAAGTGAAAGGAAATTTTAATTGACTGGTAAACTTATTTCCAGAACTGGTAAATATAAGTTTTTAGTTTATTATGTTTTCGACTGGAAAGTAAGGCGTGGGAGAGTAAATGTGAAGATCCTAAAAATTAATGAGCTAGAATTGAAATTGTTATGTTTGGAATATCTTTTCTAAGAAATAATTAGCTGTTTAATTAAAAACTCGAATATGTTATATAAAATAAGTGTTAAATGATAAACATGAGATTTTGTTTTAGACATAAGTTAATTATCCTTATATATATATATATATATAAAAAATATATATAAATATATATATAAATAAAAAAAAAAAAAAAAATAAAAAAAAGAAAAAAAAAAAAAAAAAAAAAAAAAAAAAAAAAAAAAAAAAAAAAAAAAAAAATAAATATAAAATATATATATATATATATATATATATATATATATATAATATATATAATATATATAATAACTTCGAAATTGAAAATAAATCTGTGTAAATAGAAACAATCATGAAAGCTTATTTAAGAGAAATGATGCCTATCATCATAAATTGATGACGTATTATTTGAGTTTATTGTCATTTATTTTTATCTATCAAAAAAAGATAAGAGAAACGGGTTATTATTCCATATTGACATAAAAAAAGTTTGCTTTAACTACTTTTTTTTCAATTTTATAGCATTCAAATCAACAAAAAATTTGCCATTAAGTCATTTCAACACACTAAATGCATCTTATTTCATTTTGTTAAATTAGTTTTACGATAACATTTAAATATTTTACTGCGAAAGTTTTCAATTATGTACGAGACATTACTACTGAGACTACTCTATATTTAATTTGAATTTGTAAAAAAAAAGTGCATTTCAAAAACATTGGAAGAAAGGCTGTTAACTTAGATCGTAACTTTTAATAACATGATGATTAAAATTTATTAGCCTATTTAACAACTGCCATAAAAATGGAATCTAGGGATTTTTTTTTATACCTTCATTGAAAAACTTTTTTATGAGTTTAGAACGATCCTTTTACATTTTCTGGAAAAACGTTCAAAGCTAGCTAGCTGACTCTACATCTGCCTTGAGCTGGATTTTTTTTTATTTAAAACTTAATTATTTAAGTTTAAGTGCATTGAAGCATGACATAACTTAAAGATTTACTACACCACTTGTTGATGCTTATAACTTATCTTCGTAGTAATTATTTTGAAATTATTAGAGCAATTTTTTCCTTGTCATTTGTGAAGTAGGACCAATTAATAAGAGCTGTAATTTGCCTGAAAACTATAAAACACTAATTAAATTTGGTTAACAAATTAACCCTAACTATTTAACATCTTTAAGATAGCTTACAGTACAAGAACTATTTGTTATATCAAATGCACTTAATTAAATTACATCCTGTGATTAATTTTCTGTCACTTTTAATAACTATTTATGAGGATTAATGAGCAGGTTTTCTATAATTATGCCTTCACTAATAAAATTTTATTGTATTCCAGAAATTTTTACTCTTGTATGAATTTAAATCTCTAATCACTGATGGATATATGCACATACATTTTCATGACATTTTTAGTAATGTGTCTTAATAACTTCTCTGTGTGCTAGAAAAATTGTCAATTAATCCGTAAACTTATTAATGAAAGCTCCTTTCCTAGCAAAATAATAACAAGTATTGATACTATTGCTCACGTCTTAGCACAGTTCTCAGAATACCTGCCGTATTGTTGCTGAAGCTCTGGTATCTGTGAAACCCAAAAGCGTTTAATTAATTTGAGTATATTAGATGTAAGACATCAAGATATCATTTTTATCACTGCATAGTTTTACGAGATATTCTGTGGAAACTACGTTACTGAATAAAACAAAACAGTTAATGTGAAGTTATCATAAGCATGACTAACTAAGCAGGTGGCCGAAGGTATTTTATTAAAACTTGTGTCAATAAGATATATTTTGTTATTGCGTTAATAAAAGGCTGTTTGTAAGTAAATTATCCACAAAATTGTTTACCTTATTTTTATAAATAAATCATGTTGTGTTAAAAATTATCTCAGGGTTAGTATAGTATTAAAATAGTTTACATATAGAAAGTATTTTAAAAAGTTAGAGTATTAAACTTTTCGAACGAGCTTTAATTAATGTATATTTTTATTTTATTTCAAATACATATATAAATAATACTTTACTTAATGTGTAAAAGAACTATTGATTAAGCAAATGTGATTCAAAATAACAGTTGATTTTCATAAAAATTATCTTACGGAACTTTTCAGACTGCAATACATATTTTTTCTCATATTCTATTGCATATAATATTTAAGGTATCCGAACACGTTCAGAGTACTTTTTAACAAAATAGCATACTAAAACATTATAAATGCTCTTTTAGGACTCAATACCAATGAATATTACTATTTAACTATCAAAATTTAAAATAAATTATCTGAATTTTACTAAAATCACAAGTATAAGTGAAATTTTAGCAATATTTTTGAAAAACTTCAAAGCAGTTACAGAAAAAAGTAATAAACATATATTAGTAAAAGTATTACTCAAATAAATTAGATGCATTTATCTAGAAAATGTACTAAAATTTTAATTTTTATTAAAATTTGAAAATTTTTGAGCTGATTGAGTAAACATTATAAGAAATGTTGCATTTTTTTATGAGACCATTATTTATATAACAAGCCATAACTCAATAAATATTCATACAATAAGAAATATTTTAGTACATTCTCCAGAAAATAACATAAATATCAGGTTCAAAACGTTTTATAGAAATATATGCGTAATATTTTGAGCTATCAGACTCACCATGATAGATTTTGAGCAATTTAAATGCCCATTTCTGGTAAATCAAAAACCACTTCCGGTTTTTCTAAATTTATAAAATTGATTGTAACTTGGCCTCTAGGTAGTGTAGAAACAAAACAAAGTATGTTTCGTAAAGTCAAAAGATAGCTCTATTCAATAAAATAAAAAATAAAAAATATCTGTCTTGACTGAATTTGGTCATTTTCAACGTGTTCGGATACCTTAAACAACAGCGTTCTAACTTCTGCTTTAAAAACTTTTTCTACCCAAAAGTGTTTCATCTGAATGGTGCCATTCCTTGTATTAAAACAATACGTAAAAAATCCACATATTGAAATAAATCAATAATTAATAGTAAAATAAATAATAAATCACCATACAAGGAGGCTCTGTTAACTTTCAATTTACTGTAAATGATTCTTTTGATGTTATGCAGTGGCAAACGAGAGTCAGATTGGGATATGAGAGATCCCGCTTTAGGAAACCTCTCTGCCTTCTCATACAAAAGTACTCAGTACAAAAGTAAGATTATTGAAATTATAACCTCGTGCGGCGTGAGAAATACGATGAGACCAGCATTGAATGTTCATACCACGGCTGACGATAGTGCCCAGTACATGACTCGACATTGAATGAAAGAGGTTTTGAATGTCTTGGAATATAACACGCCATGTTGCTTCCACATTTTTCCGAAGTTGATGAGTTGTATCTGTGGAGGGTGTATGCCAGGCCAATTGTTATCCAATAATCGACTAGTTGTGTTCTGTAGGCTTTGGAAGCCTGGATAAGGTAGCAATGCAGTCTGATGGAAGATGCCTTGAACATTGAATACCACGTATGTTTTTGCATTGTCCGATTTGAATGTGGCGACAGGAAAGAAAGAGGACTCCAACTCCAAAATCTCAGAATGAGGGTTCATGATGGTTATTGTTCCAGCAACCTGTGCTGGAAATGAGATAATGGAATCCCGTATCACCCGAAACTATAACACAGGGTGCTGGATCAGTATGGCGATGCATAAGATAACAGCTGAGCAATCTCTCTCCAGAGTTTTTCCAGACTCTATCTAATCCGATCATCATGTTGTTCAAGAAGAAACGTGATTCGTCTGTAATGATGAGTCGTTTGATCGTCTATGTCCATTGTTTAATATACTATTTCAGAGGAAAAAGCCTGTGGTTCTGAAAAAAAGGTAATTTTAGCAGTGAGCGTTTTATGGAAATTTCTCTGCGCTTCAAATGACATGTGAAATAGTACTCCAGATTTCAATTGTAGTGCAGCATACCTACTTGTTATGATATGGATCTTGATGTGACAGAGTGATCCATCAATGTCCTGCGTACATACACCTGTCATCACGGGTAGCGATACGACGAGGCTGGTGTAATCGGCGTTGTCAATCCGTCGTTCCCCCTCGCATCAATTCATTACAGACTTGCATCACTTTTGCTCGATTATGTACGAAATAACCCCAGATTTAATGGAGTGACAATAGGCAACAACTGTTAATCTTTTGAACTCAGAATCAAGTACTATAATGACACTCCTATTTTTTTAGAGATATGTTGAAGCTGCTTACTGAAAACATTGGCACGAAAAAGTAATTCTAACACTTCGAAACAACATTGTATCTCTCTTTACGTTTGTGTGAAGCTAAAGAGTCTCATGATGTGAGTCTGGGCTGAAATTCTCATCGTTGCATATCCCATCGCTTTACATGCACGATAGAAATTTCACGCAGTTTGGATACCTCTTTCACGGTGTTGTATTTCGGAAAGTTAGCTATGTATTTACTAGTTGTGTGTACATATAAACTTCTTTCTTACATTCAAACATTTACATTTATTTATTTTGTCAAGTTTCAGTTACACAAATACTTTCCTACATCACGGGCTTTCAACTCTGGTACTCAAGTTGTGAGCTTCTGAAAAAAGAACAGAATCAATAAAAATTTTAAGTCCTTAGAAGCTTAAGCAGGTTAATCTTTTTTTATAGCTAAGTGAAGCTTCTTTATAAAACGAGAGATAATTATCGTTAATAAAAAATTCATTCTCCTTACTAAAATAACAAATTAGATTAATTTGCCTCTAACTATTATAATTGTATTTGCTATATTATTAGAACAACAGAATTTTTTTAGTATTTTTACAACATCAAAACCTACATTTAGTAATTGAACTTTATGTAACATTTACTGATCCAAAATTAAAAATTTCAAAAATACTCTGTTATATCAAGATAATTTATAATAGTGGAGTGAGAATTAAAAACCCCTGAACGTTGAGAATAGTTAATAATAAGTCTTAAACTAATAAAATTTATATTAATGTAAAATTTTCAGGCCTCCAATATATCCATATGGTTCTTCATTGCAAAAGACACCATGAGTAGACAAAAAGATTCCTAATAAACCATTTTCGATGATAAAATTACTTGATATAAATATGTTTAATGCAATTATATAAACTTAGTTTCTTATAGTTTTACAAAACGTTTAATTAAGTAGTAATCAATAGACCACAGTTTCAATTTGATAGCTAATAAAATATAAGTATAAGTCGTCTCCTCACGTCCTCGTCTTCCTTTCTGATAGAAATTTCTTAATTGGTAAGGGAAAATTCATAAGAATCCATTATCAATATCTGCTAATATAATCAAAAGAAATATACTTGGGCAACATTGTGAATAAAAGCAGGAATCGTTTGATCGTATTACCGAGGAAGAATGATTTTACTGGGTATCATCGAAAATGTGTGCCTATGTATGATTTAATTTGAAAAAAATTATATTATTTTAAATATACACTAGACAGAGTTTACTACAAGCTATTCATTAGTTTGTATATTCAAGGGAAATAAAATCAGTAGCAAACGTATATTAATTTTAGAAACTGAGATTTTAAAATTATATTTGATTGAAAGTTTTTAGGAATGGGATTTTTGTCCTTTGGTTATCCTATCTTCTCTCTATTTCATTCAGTTTTTAAACTAATGTTCGGTTTTTTCCTTATGAATCACCAACTTCAGCAAAATTATCCAGTTTTAGTTGTCAACAATCACTTTTATAGGTTAGTTGCTCTTATATTTGAACCGAATGATTTCAATATAAAATTTGTACTTCCTTTTATGTGGTTAGCGGAGAAAAATTATACTTCTAATCTTTTTGATTACGTAGGACGCAATTGTTTGAGCTAATAAATCTCAGACGTCATTAGGATACGCTATGTGAAGTTTCAGTGACAGAAATGACATGTTTGTAATTGCATAAATGTATGTACAGTTGAGTAGCAAACATTTGCGATGTAATGAAATATGTATGTGATGAATAAATAATTTTGCAACAAGACGTGAAGTAATTATAATTATTAAAAAGAATATGAGAGAACAAACATTTAGAAAAAGTTTAGAAATCAAATTTATAGCAATTCAAGATTAGAAAAAGGGAAGAAAATTGGTAAGAGGTTATCTATATAAATTGACAAAATCCACATTTGCGCATTTAAAAGCTCGTTGCTGATATTAAATTAATATGAACGTATGGCAGCATGCACATGATTTCCATTTATATCCTATTTTCGGAGTTCATAGACCTCACATGAATTAAAAGAATACACATTTACTTAAACTGTTTATTTTCAATACACATCCAGCATATCTTTTACATCTTTTTCTTTTTCATATATTTTTTATCACATTTGTAAATTTATTCCAAACTTATTGAAAAACATTTTCGAATGAATACTTAGACTCAAAACTTATGTGAGCGTTAAATAACTAGCAAAGTATAATTTTTGACATTTATTCCCGAATTAAATACGAACAATTGTAACTATCTATGGAAATCAGTTAAATTTATTGATCATGTATTACTGTTTCACTTATTTTGTGTATTTTCATTTACGATATGCATAGTTCCATGATTGTAATTTTAAAATGTAAATAGTATTTACAAGATTATTCATTATTTTCGATTTCATGAATAAATTAATTAGTAACGTTTTTTAAAATTACATAAAGACCTATGTTAAATATAAGAAAACCCTACGTTTTTAACATATTTAAGTTTTGATACTCATTTGAACCCTTTCAGGGGCAGTGATTTCATAGTAAATTCCCCTGATTATAGATTTTCTTCATACTTAAAAATCAGAGTTATTTTTTAACACACGAAAGAAATCAATGAATAGGTGGTTTCACTATGCAACCACAGTCCCTGAAAGGCTATTTAAGTATGAGGAACAAAAAAGAAGAAAACCTTTAAATAATTAAAAGTTATACATTGTGTTCTTTGCTTTTAAGCTGATTCGTATCTGTATTAATATTTAAGATAAAAACGCATTTTGCTCAAATGTTATCAAACTGAAAGTTTTTTAAGCATCTATTTTGCTATTGATTTCCAAGACAGAGTTGTAAAGATAGAATTTTTATTTTATTTTTATGCTAATTTTGCTTTCGATCTAATGTTTTAATACCGTTTGCTAAAACTCTGGAACAACTCTTCAGTAAGAAATAATATTGTGTCTTCCACGAATTTGTCCCTGTATTTTATTGGTAATACATTACATAAAAAAAAACTTTTTAAAGTAAAAATTTTTCAAACACCTAAAAATACCCATTGAATTTCTGACCTGTACACCTAATTATGATAATTAATATTTGTACCTATTTTTTAATAGTTGCGTATATTTCTATTAGAAGTAGTAAGAAGTCAAGTACCGTTTGGCTATAATTAAAGTTACACTATTAAAAGGCCCGTAAAACCTGTTCTACTTATCGGATTTTGATAAAACTTGGAATATATGTTATATGGACCATGGGAAAAAGATTTCTGCTGTAAAAAAATAGAACAAATTTCGACCACCAGGTGGTTTTTATCGATTATTCCTTACGTAAATTCGTAAAAACTCTGTATAAATTTGCCGTCATAGTCAGAGAATCATTCAGAGTGCGTTCGCCATCATTAACCACGCCTTTAAAAAATAAAAAGATCGATCTTTACTGGTAAAATGTTTGATCAGAACAGCAGCATCCACTTAGTTGCTCTGTGAGAATATCGTCGTTTAAAGGATCTGCGAAAACGCCCCATATCAAGGATTGGTTTGAAGGAAAATGATCATGAAATTTGAAGAGACGAGAGATTTGAGTGTGATGCCCGAACGGAAACCGGTTGGGACTGAAAATGCCAAAGAAGTCCCTATTGTTGTGGTTGAAAGAGCCTCTCCATTTCCATCTATTCTTCAGCAAGTAGTCGATCAGTGCCACGTGAGTTTGGGATTCCATGGTCGAATGTACGAAAAATTCTGCAATACATTTTAAAATGATATTTGTATAAAATCCACGTGATGCAAACGTTGAAACCTCAAGATCACAAAATACGCGTAATCATCTCCAAATCTCGTGACACTGATCGACCACATGCTGAAGAGTAGATGGAACTCGAGGATCTTTCAATCACAGCAGTAGCGACTTCTTCGGCACTTTCAGTCCCAACCAGTAGCGCACACAAAAGTTTTTCAAGGGGGGAGTCCATGATCGAAAGTCTCCCAACTTTTATCATACCTCAAGGCAACACCAATTGATTCTTTTAATTTTGTTGACAAAAAACATCAAAAATAAAATATTAAATTGGTAATTAGCATTAATTAATAAAGCAAATTGTTAATTAAAGTTTTAATTAAATTTTACGTTATATATATATATAGGATTATCATCAATCGAAAAAAAACTCAAGGCTTTGGGAGTGTCCGGAACCCCAGGACACCCACCTTGTATGCG
This sequence comes from Trichonephila clavata, assembly GCA_019973975.1. NCBI lineage: Eukaryota > Metazoa > Arthropoda > Arachnida > Araneae > Nephilidae > Trichonephila > Trichonephila clavata. Next base: position 19,270 of record BMAO01027987.1, read on the forward strand.
CCACTGGTCCCAACCGGTTTCCGTTCGGGCATCACACCCAAATCTCCAAATTTTATCATCTTACTCAAACCAATCCTTGACATGGAGCCTTTTCGCAGATCCTTTAAACGACGATATTCTCGCAGGGCAACGAAGTGGTTGCTGCCGTTCTGATAAAAAAGTTTTACCAGTAAAGATCAATTTTTTTTTGTAAGGGCATGATTAAAGATGACAAACACACTCTGAAAGATTCTCTGGCTATGACGGTAATTTTATATAAAGGTTTTACGGATTTACGTAAGGAATATTCAATAAAATCCACCTGGTGGTCAAAATTTGTACTAATTTTTTTTATTGCAGAAATCTTTTCTCTATGGTCCATGTAGCATATATTTCAAGTTTCATCAAAATCCGATACGCAGGACATACTCTACAGGCCTCTGAATAATATAACTTTTATTATGACCACCCAGTACATAATTCTTTCTTTAGGAAATATCAGTAAGTTTACGCAACCAAGCATGTATCATTACTGAAAACTTATTTCCGCATACTTTGTAAGAGCCAGAGAGGCAAAGCGTGTTTTTTATTACATTATGAGCATATTTAAAATTACTTAGAAGTTATAATATTGGTTTAATTTAACTTACTTGTTTGAGATAAGTGTTTTTCCTTAATTAATATTGATTTATCTGCATTTGTGAAATTTATTTGAATAATATCAGATACTTTTTAAGCAAAAATATGTCTGGCGTCTGTGAAAAACCACACAACTTTTAATACAACAATAGGCCACTCGAACTCAGCAAGATTACATTTGAAACTGTACACGTATTTATTCCTTTAAAAAAACAATGTACAAATGAATACTTTATTGCTTGTTTTTATTCGTAATTTTAAAATTTTGATGAGTTTATACAAATATATGACTTAATAAACCAACAATCCCTCAACTTTTTTCCAACAAATCTATTGTTCCACGTGACTACTAGGAACTAAAGAAAATTATATTTGCTAGTTAAATACGGCACCCGGAAATGAATTCCTTTAATACAAATAATTTAATAAATTAGGTGTATATATGGGAACTGTGTGTGTGGGGGGGGGTAATTTTTCGGAACAGAATAATGCTGTGAAATATTTGCTGCGTTTATAAATGTTTAAATACTGACATTTATAATAATGAAATGTATATCAATAACCCCTCATTCTTTTCCTGTGGTATGCGAGTATTACGATGCATTGGGTTAGAATGTAGATTATTATAATAGAAAACAATTGCTGTACTGAATGTATTCAAACTAAGCTACATATACTACCAGAAGTTGTTTAATTCTAATATTTATAACACATTTAAACTCTTCCCAATCCTTTTAGAGTTGTGTATTCTCTGTTAAACGGTTTTGACCAATATAATGCAAATATTGTACCATCTTCAAGAAAAAATTACACTATAGTGCTAGAGAAATTTGTCCAGAATTTAAAAGATTATTAATACTAAATCGTATTTGATACATTTTTTAGCGTCATCAATTACTTTATACAAGCAAAAAAACTACTATCTAGAAATTTACGAGGTTGAGTCGGAACATAAGTTTCCTCCGTTGACTGGGATGAGAGTTGTGTATGAAAGTCAAAACATAAAATGAGATATTAAATATAAGACATAACTTTATTTTTCCACATAAGTACCAAGTACATTGAGACATTTGTCCCTTCAAGGAAAAGCTCAGGGCTTTGCATACGGAAGAAGCGTTTAACGGCTATGTGCGAACGATGAAACAGCAGGTGAACGGGCAAGACATCGTTACATCATTGGGTAGAGATCGACTGCGATCAAAAAGATGGATTCGGAAATAAATGGCAAGGGCTTCTCAGATCGGGCGTTCTGTTGTTGGATAGCAATGCGAGACCACATTCGGCGACGCAATACAAAACCATATTCCAACTCTTGATTGCACCATCTACCATACTGTCCTGATCTCGCCCCAAGTTACTTTCATCTCTGTTTCCGGATTTTGAAGAAGAATCTCGCCGGAACTCGCTTTGGAAACAACGCTGAAATCCCACAAGCCGTTAAACGCTTTTTCCATATACACAAAGCTTTTTCCATGCATACAAAGCCCTGAGTTTTTCCTGGAGGGCTTTTTGGACCTTATCAAGCGGTATGGCAAATGCCTCAATATGCTTGGTACTAATGTGAAAAAATAAAGTTTTGTCTTATCTTTAATGTCTCCTTCTATGTTTTGACTTTCATTAACAACTTTGACCACAGTCGACCGGGGAAACTTATTTTCCGACTCACCCTTGTATAAGCTATAGACTTTTGTTAAACTATATGCTTTATCTTAGCTTTTTTTCACGAATCTATTTCTCCCCATTACCCTCTAGAAAATAAAGAACAGTATGCCTCCTGAATAAATATGAGACATGGAAATGAATTCATCTAATGCAAAAAAGATATACATTACTCTACCTCAATTTAAGAAGGAAAAGACTATTTTTAATTCAAATTAAAAGGTTCATTACATAGCTATCAAAATTAAAAGCTATTCAAGCTTTTGATCCTATGAAATTGTGAAAGATGTTGAATTATTTTGCATAAATATATTTGAAATAAACTTTAAATTATAAAATTTGTGTTTTGCCATCTGCAGAATGAAAAACAAAGTAAATAAAATCATTTATTGAAGCTAAGAGGATATATTCCATTTCAGTTTAAACATTTAATTGACTTTTCACTCACTTTTAATTGTAAATTATCAATTTTAAGTTCTCTTAATTTTTAATCAACTTTGTAGAAGTATGTATATTCACAAAGATATCGAATATAACTACAATTGTTAGAATCTAAATCATCAGGATTATACTTATATTGTTAGAAAGAATAAATAAATTTAGTTATTTACAGATTTAAATTAAGACATATAGTTTTAAGATATCAAAAAAATTTGTTTTTCGAATTAAATTATTAGTACTATGTTTCCATTTTCCTCTAATTAGTGATAGTTAAATTAAACCTCTCTCATTACCTTTATTGTATATTACATTTAAAAATAAAAAAAAATGCATCCTTCTATAAGAACATAAAGATTAAGATATCAGAAGTTAACCTTATAAAACTTTCAATTTTTTTATACCTGTGATTTAACATGAATTAATAATTTACGATCGCTTAAAGGAAGTTTTTGGTTTTTTTTATTATTCTTTTCAAATTCTACCATTCCAATTGAGTTCATTAGTTACGCTTGGAAAACCAAAATTAAGGGAGATAATAGTATTAAATTAATTTCTATACAGTGCAAAATTTATCAGTGAATATTATTCCTTTATCTTTAAAAATACATATAATGAAATTAATAATATATCTGTTAATTCAGGATTATAATAAGAAGAAATGCCAAAGAGAGCGTATAGGTTATTAATATTTATGATTTTTTCTCATCGAAATTATTTTTCCCTATAGTAATACTTAGTCAATTCAATTTTTTTCATATTGTTATGCCAATTGACATTTTTTTAATAAATTAATTAATTAAATTTTTATTTATTAGTTAACTTTAAAAATAAAGCCTTGGAATTTTTTATCCATGTACTTTTAAAGGGGAAATTCTCTCTAGATATTTAAGATAATTATCCTTTTTTCAGTAATATTTAAATCCTGGGGAAATATTTTTACAGTACGTTTGAAGCTTATCAGTCACCTTTACATTTTCAATCGTATAACAAAAATTCAGTTTGTAATTCTTTTCCCGTTGGCATCCCTGTCTTATCTGATTGTTAATATATATTTATTTCAATTTTTATTTTTTCATCCTTTTATATCCAGTTCACTTTTATAACTCTTTCTTTCAACTTTTAAAATGCATTTAAATTTGTAATACTTGCAGTAGTAGTAAGTTTGTATTCGTGTTCTTTTTCTGGTCACGTTATTTTATTCAATTTTTGCAGACTTGTGAATTTTTTTTTTTCAGGAAATTAAATTTTCTTTCCAATTTGTTTCGTATTTATCTTGTCAATGCTACTGCATGAATTGCATTTCTTTAAGTAATTTATTTCATTTTCAATATTCTTTTCATTAAAAAGGAGTAGAATAATTCTGCAAACATGCAACATTTCCAGTAAATGAGTTTAAGAAATTCTTGAGCTTTATTGAATTGTATTTTTAATTCTGCAATACATACAAATATACAAAATAAAATGTTGGAAATTATACTTTAACAAGCATTAGTTGTTTCCGCTAAAAGTATTTCTTTTTCATTTCTTCGTAATAATCAATTTCTATTATTACTTTTCATTTTGAGTTGCAGGCGTGTTAAGGAAATCATAAGTTAAACAAAAGCTACCTCAATGCAACGTCATCATCTAAGAAATATTACGAATATTTAATAACATTTAATCTAATTTTTGTTATACATGCAAATATGAAAAACAAATTAAAAGAATGTCTATGGATATATTTGAATAAAATTAATTAATATTTCTAGTCTGCAAACTTACTAATAAAGCACAGATGCATTTATTTATCTTCATTCTAGAACAGATTCTAGAACATTCGTGAACAATACGCGGATTACATGATATAATAAAGGAAGGAGCAATATATTTGAAAAAAAAATGAATTATATTTTTAATAAGTCTTGTTTAAATCTCTATATTTTCATCTAATTTATAATCTTTTTAAAGGATTATATTAAGAATAATTATAACTTCAAAAAATGCATTATTGCATTTAACTATATTTTATTAATCAAATTCCCCTTTTTTGCTCTATTTGCTTAAAGGTATTCGGTGTAATGTGGCCCAATATTTTTAAATGTTCGACATGTGTGTCTATAATTTAAATTTATCCATATCTAAATAATATGAAATATGGAAAATTTACTTATAAATTAAAGAAATTTGAAAATAAGTAAATATACAGCACGTCAAAAAATAGCGGCAAACTCTGCTCATCTAGATCCCTCGTTGGGAGTGCATATAAAATGACCAACGAACTGTTCCAGTACGATCCATAGTTTACGAGAAAAATACGAAAAACAAAATATGACGTTATAGCCGGTGCAAGAGAAAAACACAGTATTGGACATACCAACCGTATTGGTATTTGCAAATATTTATAAAGGCAGATATACAAATTATCCGCCTTGAAAGTCGAGGCAGGCTTGAGAGCATCGTGTCATGCATCAGTGAATACGTCACAGCAGTGCAGTGTCCACCGAAGTACAAACAGCATTCAAACGAGTAACTAAGTCCGTTTATGTAGTCACTACTTGTCAAACCACCAATTCCTTGAGATTGCTCCATAAGAAAAAATCCAATTGTGGGAAATTTGGTAATCGTGTTGACCTTGAAACCAGATCCTCATGTCCGATGCAATGACTGGGGTATGCCATATCCAGCCAGTCACGTACAGAATCACAGAAACGCTCTGGGGCTTCATCGCGAAACATCATTCATCATTATTCATTCATCAGCAATTAGGTAATTTCTCTTAAGTTACCGATCGTACAGGTACAGATTTTTAGGTATTTTTTATGTACTCCCACCGAGGAATCTGGCTGTGGAGAGTTTGAGTGCTACTTATGGGACACCCTGTATAGGTAGGTGCCCGTTCAGTTTTTAAACTTTGAATGTGTGTTAAATGAAAAGAAAATAAATATATATGTTATCATTTCCTTATTAATTTGATAACCAAATGAATACTTTCTGTTCGAGATTAGAATTTAAAGTATTCTTTAAGACTAAAAATTTAAACGAGAATTCATTTTATACTTACCTAAGAATACATTTTTAAAGTTTTATTAATAAATTATCGTACAGAAAAAAGGCAAATTTAAAAAATGGAAATCAATCGAGTGTCTCGTAGATACAGATTTTAAAAAGAGGTTAATTGATCGCTAAAAAGGATAAATTTTTAAAAAATAAAAAAAAAATTCAGTTTTAAAATTACATCAAACTTATATTTTACGAAAGTTTTACTATTTTTAGTAATTTAGGATCAAGTTCTTCACCATCACAATATATATATATATATATATATATATTCAAGAAAATTGTCATTAATAAAATCAATTAACCAATACTTTCAAGTTTAAAACAATGTGTTTGATTAAATACGCGATAGATAAAAAATTATAATTAAGAAGACAGCAAAGATGAATGATTCGTACAGATAATTTTATCCAAAAGATTTCTTTTAACTTTCCTTTCGAAGCGAAAGTTTTCGAGTCTAATAGTTTACATATTGATGACTCTTTTCTTTTTCAACTTCCATTTTCTGTGCATGAGCAACTTGAAAAAAAAAGAGGGAATTGTGAAAGAAAGAAACTCAGTAGCACATTAACGCCGATAAGACTTGCATCCGAAATGTAGTCTTGCCAAAAACCTTAAAAGCGTGCTAAAGTTGGAAAGTATTTAATAACCCATTATGACGCTAACGAAGAAGTTAGTGGATAGACTGTAGAAAAAAAAATTAATGTTCCGTAATTACGAGGGCGTTTAAAAACACCTTAAAGAAGAAAAGCGAAAAAAAAAGTCTTCAATCAAAGAAAGTAATACACTCGCGTTCTTAGAAAGCATGATATTGAAAAACATATTTTTTTTAAGTGAAATTTTGAAGGGGCATCGCAAAAGGAACATTAAAGGATTTTTTGGAAAGTAATTTTTTCCTGTTTCTTACAGATGGCGGTAAATTAGTAAGGTCCCACTAAAATATTTGATTTAAACAACAGTTTTGAAAAAAAAAAAGCAGAAAACTGTAAGTTCTTTCTCAAAATGAAAAGTCAACGTTATGCAATAATGATATCTTTAAAATTGCTTAGAAAAGGTGCTGTAGGGACAAATTTTTTATTGGCTTACTCTTACAGAGATATTTTGTGCCTTTTTATTTTTTAAAATTATATTTTAATGATTGAAGGTTTTGTTTATTACATATAGAAGTATTTTAGAGTTTATATAAAAACAATATAGCTTGTTTTCATATCAAGCAATACTTCTTGTCTGAATGAAATAATTTTTAAGAATATGTATATTAGCACAATTGATGAGATCGCTTAAATTTTATCATAGTTCACATTAAAGTAACTCATTGATTTACATTTCATTCAGGAGTAGTTTAATGTTATAAAATTTAAACAAGCAAAAATTTGTATATAAGTGTATGTGATACAAATGCAGTATAAATTATTTCTTCTTTTCTAATTAGTCTATATAATTGTGTTTGTTTGTTCTAAAAACTATTTTGAAGAGGAAAACAAACTCTCTTTTTTTCTCTTTTTACTCTGAGTTCAAAAAGCTGAATTAATTAGAATTTTTAAAAAACTTTTATGAGATTTCGTAGTGTTAAAACGGAAAAAAATTTTAACAGTTAAATGATGCTAAGAAATACTGAAATACGAAATAGTTTAAAACTTTCTGTACTATATGTATATATATATATATATATTAATCCATAGATAGGTATAGATATATGTACTATTACTAGAATATTTATCTATATACTTTTTACTATCTTGAATAGTTATCTTAGGTTGTATAACTATTTTGTATATATATATATATAT
>BMAO01027988.1:0-24293 GCA_019973975.1 Trichonephila clavata
AAGAAAAACAAATTTGACTTATTTGTAAAGTCTATTTATTAAGCAAAAGGTAAAGAGCAAAAAAAATGCTATATGTTTGACATAATTAATAAAAATTGCGATTTTTACTCCCTGGAGCAAATTTCAAAAAAGAACCTATTTACAAAAACAGTATAACATGGTTACTATGATGGTTAATACGGAGTATGTCCTCCGAAGTTCCAGTGGATAGGTGGGAGGGAGTTGACAGGCTGCAATTCGTCGGCCAAGCATATCCCACACATTTCTCGTTGGATTCAAGTCCGGTGAGTATGCTGGCCAATCCATACGGATGATATCCTCCGATTGAAGGCATTCGTCTACAATGTTTGCACGGTGAGGACGGGCGTTGTCATCCATAAACAGAAATTCAGCACCTATGGCACCCCGAAACAAACGCACATGTTGTTCCAGAATGACATCCCGATAGATGAGGCCTGTCATCATTACACTCTGAACATGCAGGTCAGTTCTGGAGCCAAGAATAATTCTTCCCCAAACGAGCCATCCTGCACCACCGTAACGGTGTCGTTTAATGGTGTTCTCTTGGTGGTAATGGGTACCTGGCGCTCTCCATATGAAAGTCCGGCGAGAATCAGACTGCAAACTAAACCTGGACTCGTCGGAAAACATCACACAAGACCACCGTTGCGGTGTCCACAATGCATGCTCTCTACTCCAGGTTAATCGCAGGCGACAGTGAGTTGTGGTAAGGGGAACACATCTGGCAGGCCTACGAGCATATAGACCAATTGTGCCCTAAGCGTCTGTACACGGTCTGCCTTGAAACTGTCGTACCGGTAGCTGAAGAGAGCTGACGAGATAGGTCTGATGCTGTGCTCCGTCTGTTCTTTTTGGCAGTAACTGCCAATACCGGTCCTCATTCGGCGTTGTAACCGGGGTGACCTGTGCTGTAACATCTACTCACATTACCATCATCTTGGAATCGTTGCCAAAGCCTGGAGATGACACGCTGGGCGATTCCAAGTTCCTCGGATACTTAGTGCTGGGTACGTCCACATTCCAGTCGTCCGATAATTTTACCACGTAAAAAACCATCCAAATGCTTCTTTTGTGCCATAACTATGCGGTTATTGCACTGAAAGGCTTTTAAAGCGCTTGTGGACAATTTTACTTCTTTGCCACCATTCCTTATATACACTCTTACCTTCTTCCTTACACTCTCGTCATTGTGACGTACTATCCGCACCATCTGGTGGTTTCCTGTAATTTGCATATTCTTCTTCAAGAGTGTGTGATAATTCTACAGTGAAAATTTTTATTTTAGAGTTCAATTTCTGTGTGATTCTGAATATCCTTAATTTATGGACATGAATTGACTTAACAGCATGCGAAAATGGAAGAACTTTGTTTTAATTTTCAATTTTTAATGTTTTTACACTATTTTTTATTTATAATTGTGAATCACACCCCCCCCCCCCTAAATGTTTGCTTTTTATAAGTACGCTCTGCATGCTATGATCCTATACCCCGAAAGAATTTCTCTCATACTTACAAACAGAAAAATTAATGTTTGTACTTCCTTTTCAAATGGTTGAGATTTTATGTTTTTTATATGTGCACATGCCATTAGAAGCATGTAATACTAACAGTAAGTCTTACATTGCAATTGGGATAGAGATAAATATCGGCCTTTTTGGATTATTTTTCCATTTTCATTTCTTCTCTAGCAACAAACTGCACATTGCCTGACCAATCCCTGTTCTTATTGAACATTTTCAAGATTCTAATTCTTGCCTTCATGGAAAATTCCCACCTTCACCACAAATGAAATCTCGGATGAGAAGTATTTCAGTATAGATGGACAAACTTCATCTCTTAAAAACACTGTGTAAAAAAAAATCTCACTATAAGAATTAAAAATATGTGCAAATCAAAGATAGAAAGAAGAAAATATCAGCGTACGAGCAAACCAGTTATAGTCAGCTTTTGATAGCCCGGAACGGTGTACGGAAAAACCAGTTAAGGGATTAAGTAAAGATACAAGAATGAGAAAATTAAAGTTTATTTAATTTTCATCCATTTACTTATATACAGGGTGTTTACAAATTAGTTGGGCAATTTCGTAAGCAAATAACTTTAGAAATATTAAACTCGTAGTTATATATCCTATGTTTATTCATAGTAGCAATTGGTAGTTATTCTTTGTTCGGCCCACTATACACGCGCGATAACGGAGACATACAAATGCTGTCTTTGGTTTCATGAGAATCACTTTGCTGTACAATGAGTTCCTCGAATATTTTTGACCTATTTTTCTTCGCTGAAAACACTGTTACGGGAATTATGTACTTGGACATGCTACAGATTTTCTTTACGCCAATCATCAGAAAAAATGCCAGGAGGTTACATTTTTCAAATGGGTGGAGCACTGCTTCACTGCCCCAACAACTTTAAATCTTACCTCAATGCCAAGGTAATAGTCTGTATTGGTCGTGGAGGTGATATTGAATAGCCACCACGATTATCAGATCTTTCATCTGTGGATTTTTAAGGTTTTCTAAGGGATCTACCATTTCCTGCATCCATTCCTGCACTAAGATCAAAAATCTGCTCTGCAATTAATTTGATCGACAGAAGCATGCAGACGAATCTGTGGCAAGAGCTGATTTACAGAAGGGACATTTACAGAGAAATGAACGGAAGCCATATCGAACATTTGTGATGATGGTAAACTTGGATTATTTCGCTATTTTACAACAATATGTACTTTAAATTTTTTCCTGTAAATTACATGCAATAAATCATTCTTTTCACCCAACTAAGTTGTAGACACCCTGCAATTTAGTATTAAGCAGTCTTGAATAATTTCATACATTTTCATCAATGCATAATATGGATGTAGCAATGTTTCGTCCCTGTGAAGAAACACGAGGGCTAACAGCGAAGGATCTCGTAATGTTGAGCCACAGTCAAGTGACGAAGGCGATATTTGTGCTGGAACCCTTTCTCCAAAGTACCGCATCAATCCACAGGAGGACATTGAACCATGACAGATTTAATCTGTATCAGTTCCTCCTCTCGGAGCGTCTTCAGTGTCTCCTGATATCGAAGTCACGACTTGACAACGTTGGCCACGAGCTTGTGACCATGACCTTTTGGCTTCGGTGGTCACTTATTTCTTTTAGGCACGATTCGCTTGTATTATGCTGTGTTTTGTATATGTCGAAGGATTTAAAATAAATGAAAGACATTTATCAGACGCCCATGTATTTCAATGATGCTATGAAATATAGTTTTAAATTAAATTTAATGAATAACTGTTGTTTTTCTGCTCTTGCGAGGAATGATCAGAAAAAATGAAACTACAGCATTCGAACACTACATATTATGGAGAAATTTTGTTTCCCCAGAATGGAGACAAATGGTACTACTTATCATGCAGCGGGTTTGCGGGCAGGTAGTGAAAGTTCCCAGGTGGTTTAGGGTGATTGAAATGGTAAGATGCTTAGGAAATTGGTTTCGTTTGGAAGTCCGCATCTGACATTCACAGTCAAAACGTGGATGTTTATGGTGGAGAAGTAATAAGCAAACAACATGTAACAAATGGTGCCCATCTTTTCAATCAGGCAGACAGGATGTCGAAAACCGCAATATGGTAGGGAGCGTCCGGCCAAGTTCTTCAAGGCTCGAATTGGAGAACTGATCCAAAACAATCGACGGATAACTCTGCATGAAATCCCGCCATAGATGGGGCAGATTTGTGGTAGCGTGCATCATATCGTTTCTGATGTGCTGAGATATTTCAAGCCAGTGCTGTGAAAATATCCACCGAGACCTTTCTCAATGGACAGGGACCTGATTTCTACCAAGACAGGTTAAACAAGTTGGTTCTGTGATTTGATAAATGCCTAAATAGACTTGGTGATTATGTTGAAATGTGATAGACACGTATGTCTCTTAATTCCTTTTTGCATTTTCTGTCTATTGTTAGTAAATATTTCTTTCTTCGACTTGTAACCTTTTTTGATCACCCCTCGTATATAATAAAGTTATCGAAGTATATTTTAGAAGAACAAAATTGAAATTTCAAAATAAACAATTTTATGAAAATACGCGATTGAATTTACTAATATCAAATTGTTCTTCATTTTCAGAGTTAATTTTATGATGAAAAAAAAATACTGCAATGATTTAAATTTTTTAGATGCGCACAAAATTATCCGAACATGTTTTGCAACAGGTGTATTTAAATCCACACGTAACAAACACATATGCATTGAAATACATGATTAAATTTCTTAAGATTGTAATGTGTGAAAGGAATTTTTAACTCTTAAGATGTACTAAATAAATTATTGAATTTTTTTGAAAATGTTAAGAAAAAGATGATTGATTGATTGCATATTTGAGTTAAAATGTTTGCATTAATCAACTATTTAAAAAGCTGAAAAATATCATACGAAAAAAAAATGTTATTGCTCTTACTAACGAATGCGTACATTTCCGGCAGATTCTTAGAATTTATGTAGATAAAATCTTGAGGGAATAAACAATTGTGAAGTTTCAAAGAAAAAATATAAGTAGAAGTTTGTTTTTTAGTTCAGAGAGTGTTTGATTGAAGGTCAAGAACTTGCCGGGAGTAACAACTAATTAACTGACTTGAATATTAGATCTTTTTTCTTTTTCTAACTACTGGAGGATTCTAGATCACATACACGTTATCTTTCCGCCAGTGGCAATGTGATTCTTTTTTTCTTTGCTGATATTTATGTATTCATGTTTCCGTGAACACAGTTAACAGTAATCGAGAATTTTTTTTTTATTGTAAAATTTTGTCCTGCTGAATGAAGTTCATTCCTGTAAAGGTTCCATGTTTTTTTTTTTTTTTTTGGCTCTATGATACTAGTCTTTTAAAAGGGAAAAATATATTAACATGAAAGGGGAAAAGAACGATAGAAATTCGTAAGAGAAATATTGAATAAGAGCTTACGAAGGCGGGATGTGGAATTTTATGACCTGTAGCATATTTATGAGCTTTTTTTTTATTTTACACGTACTTTAATTTCTTTCTTCATATTGATCTAATCTATTGCTTTCAATAAAAAGTGAGCAATATTAAAAATAAAAAAAAAGCTGAATAGGGTGTTTTGTTATAATTACACCTAATACATACTATAAAATCCGGCGTATAACGCTGCACCTGAACTTTCAAGCTATAATTTTTAATTACCGTAAAACCCGGCGTATAACGCACTTCTGTACTTTCAAGCTGCTTTTTTTAATTTTAGGGTATATTCGCCGTACAACGCGCACCCCCCTTTTTTTACGAAGAAACCTGCAATGTGCGTTAGCAATGCTATTATGTTTTAAAGCCACTTATTCGAGGCATTATCCCAGGATTTTGAAAAAATTGTACATTTCTAGAAAAACAACCCTTTAATTTCATAAGGTATGGCATTTCTTTTAAATAAACAGTATTCTGATCTTTGTAGAAGTCTTAAGTTTTTTTATGTTCACATTTCGTTTTTTATTTTTAAAGCTCTCATTTTTATACCCGGCGTTTAACGCGTACCCGTAAATTTCGACCTTATTTTTTGTGTTAAAAGTGCGCGTCATGCGCCGGATTTTACGGTAAATAAACGCCAAACACAGCGTGCTATTATGAATTCTGTGAAACAGTTTGCAAAAAATCTGTATAACATTGAAAAAAATTTGGGAGTAAAGGTTTTTTTTTTGTCTTACCCTCTTGGTCCCTCGAAACACTACTTAGAAAGTATCTGTTTCCCTTAAGTTAGGGGTCTTCAACATTTCACCCTCGAGGGTCAAATTAATAAATTTACAGTGATCCGCGGGCCGCTTAAGTAACTTAAAAAAAGGAAGGTTTGTTTTACGAGACTACAACTGGACCGATATATCAGTTTCAAAAAATTAAATAGAAGTCAAATTAAAATACTTTATATACAAACCTATTCAAGATAAGAGTTCACCTTTCCCCCGAAAATTTCTGAGATGTAATCAGACTTTGTATAATTAAAATTAATTAAAATACAGAGAGTTTTTCAAAGATTCGTCAGTTTAAGAAAATTTTTTCTCAGTTGGATATTAAACACATCTGTAAAATGTTTTAAATATCAAGAATAACAGAAAAAATGGCGTTTTTAACAAAAAAATCAGAAGACATTTTTTTTTTATAAAATTGCCTCAAATTCCAATAAGTGCTACTAAAATGCCCTCAGAGGGCTATTTGTGGCCCATGGGTCACTGGTTGTAGACCCCTACCTTAAATAATCATTATACATGCATATATAATGACAGTATTACGAATTCAAAGCTGTACAAAACATCAAAAGAGAGCAGTTGCTCGTTGAATGTTACCTCAGTAATTGTTGAAGCTTCCTCTGGCTGCGGATCACTTATTTACGGCTAAAAATACGAATAAGTGATAATACATTCAAAATCCCAGAAACTGTGCGTTAGATTTTACTGAAATTCTTCTATTTTTATCCCATCATTTGTCGATATTTTGTGCCTGAGTATTAATTGAAGAAATATCTGGTGATTATACTTTCTCAATAGCACGAAGGCAGGCAAGATGTGTTTGAGTCATATCTGACTTGTGTTAGAAAATGACTTATGTTTTAGGACCTCACACACTCTCATCAAGAGTAATAAAAATGTGTTTTTTTCTATTAAATCACAATAAGTGCGTTGATCTAAACTCTGTACACTGTTGATTGTCTACATCAGGCCTGAAGCGGAATTAATCACTATGTGATGCCAACCTAATCGAAACAATGAGAAATTGACGAATAGGGTGACATAAGGTAGATCTTAAGAGAATGGAACTAAACACTCTTAATGGGGAACGGCATCATTGGTGGTAGGAAAGAAGAGTAGCAATATATATATACCCATCAGAATATAATAAACTGTTCATCCATGGATTGGAAAACCCTCCGAGATTTTTTGGGTTTAGTCCGCACGTGCACACATTATTCGGCAATTGCAGACAATAAACGTTTTACACTGACTTCATTAGTAAAGTTTGGACGCCACAGAAAAAGTGCAGTGCGTATATTGGTTAACGGAATTTAAATCAGTCACACTTGTAAAGCGACGTGTTCTTACAGAATGAAATATCATTGCTAGCTTGCTTAATAGATTTATCAGGACTCCCACAAAATGAATCACGCACATGATCAACAGTGTCTTCCATCACGAAAACTTAAGGGTACTTGCCAGTTTGAGATGCCAAAGTTCCCGTCTCCTTTAAATTTCTTTCCCAAAGGTGCATACATTTTGATGTTAGAGGGTCAACATTCCATTCTGTCCGATGACGTCGCAGTACGCGTGTGACTCTGATTTAAATTCCATTAACAAAAGTACACACTGCCCTTTTTGTTGTGGCGTCCACATCTTTACTAATGAAGTCAGCGTGAAAAGTTTATCGTCTGCGATTGCCGAATAATGCGCGCACGTGCGGGCCGATCGGACTAGACCCAAAAAATCTCAGAGGGTTTTCCAATCCCCGGATGAACAGTTTATTACATTCTGATGGGTAATTTAATAATAATAAGCCATAACTTTTGGATTCTTTAAGCCCGGGCACCCTGTATTGTATGTTATAATAAAATTGATGGATTATTTTAGGTCACTTTAAGTCTACTTTACTTATAATTATGCGCCTTCAACCCTCAGTTCTTTCATTTGACTTCATATGCCGCAGAAACTATTGTTGCCTACAACAGTATACACGTAAGTAAGGCTAGTGAGGACTCGTTGTTCAAGTTGTTCAATAAGACAGGCTCTTTCAAGCGTTTTAACTATTCAATCCTTTTTAATATCAGTGCTGTCGGTAAAATTAAATCTTAGTACAGGTCCGCATCGTCAGAGTTCAAGTGCCTCCCTCTAGAGAGGAAACTGGGCGTTAAAATTACTTGCGATGATTGATATCCGCCTATATGGTGCCGCACTAAAGAAAAGAGATACCAGCTTCCGGGGAATGTACTAGGTCTGCAATGGTAAAATACCAATCCGCAGTCCATTAGAAATAAAAAAAAATCCTTTTTATTGCCATCTACTTGCCTGTAAGGTCTTCGAGAGCATCAAAAGAGGGTTATAAGTAGTGTTGCAAGAGACGGAAAAGAAAAAAAATTATTGATTTATAAATTTGCATTATTTTTTTTAAAAATCTCAGTTGTATAGCAGAAGTACGAACAATAATTGAAGTTGACATTTACTGGTTACGAAAATTCTTCATTTATTCTCTTGGCATTAATTAATTTGCGCACGAAATTTTGAAACCATCTGATTACTTTTTTTCGGGAAGCTTTTTTAAAAAAAATAAAATACCATATTTCGTATATATTTAGTATTCAGTTATTTTGTAAATTAATGGTTATTTTTATTGCATTAATAATAAACTTTCTTCATTGGGTACATCTATTAAACATAGAATTTTTTCGCACTGAACATTTCCCCCCCATAAATTTAGAATTGCATTATTTCGTCTATTTTCTATAAATTAATAAATTTTATTTATGAATTTAGTTCGGTTTTTAAAGGGGATTAGATTCCATAAAATTAGAATATTTATATAGATTTCCTCCATCAGAGACGAAATTAATATTAATGTTAAGTATTTCATTACAAAATAACAAATTATTTAATAATTTGAGCTTTTTTTAAAAATTTTTTGTGTAAATTTGTGAATATATCTTAGTATTGCATTTCATCAAAATGAAATACTAAGATGTATTCTTTTAATTTTAAATATAACAACCTGGATCCAAATTTCTTGTTAACCCATTGAAAAAATATACATGTCTATGCTCTTATAAGGGGATTTCATGAAATCTTTGAAAATAACATAACTACAATAAAAATGCAATTGACTTTGTAATTAATAATCATTGCATATAAGTAAAGATAGAATTCCTGTGGGACTTCTGTATTTACATTTTTCTAGCATTTTACGATACTAGTAATTTTTAAATTTAAAATAAAATCTTGATTTTCATATCGTTATAAACAAGTAAATATTGATATATAGTTAAGAAATCCCGAGAGATAATAAAAACAATATAGTTGCCTCTAAGAAGCCAGAACATTTTCTAGTATAATGAATTTTTATGTAAGCCATTGTTTAATTTCTCAAGAGACAGATGATAATTTGAATAACGTTGACTTCCGTAAATTGTTAAAATCAAATTTTTAAATCATCAGACTTTAGTTATCTACTAAGAAATCTCCCAAGAGTAATTATTGATTTATTTTTTTCTAATAATATTAACTCCTATTTAATGATTAAAGTATTTATACAAAAAGTTCTCTATAAATCTTAAATCATTAAGGAAATATACAGAATAAATCAGAAAAGCGTTTTCCGTTGGGAGGGGAATTAAATCTTTGCTACCCCAAGGAGACTCCCTGTGTGTTTGAATTTACTTCGTCGTAATATTCTATTTAGCCACGCGAAAGGTCTATTACTCCTCAAACAAAGCGCAACAATTTCATAAAGATGGTAATGAGACTAAATAGGACACAATGAATTATGTATGAGTCCTTTCTTCCATCTTTGGAATGATGCGAATGGATCTAAAAGCAAAAGGGGCTCGGGGAAGCACCAAAGTGAACAGAACACAACTTTGGCATTCTTACAGATTCCAAATCCCAGTCCAACAATGTTGCATGAAATGGATTTAAAAATTATTTTAAATGCTAATGTTCTACTCGGAGTTTTGTTACCTTTTTAATACGAGAAAAATTCTCTATTTGTAAGCTGAATATAAATACGTGACTTTTTACAATGGAGATTTACGTGCGAGAGCTTTTACATGTAACTTGGAAAAATTTCTTTTAAGAATGGTCCTTATGGATTCAGGTATTTGTTGTGTAATACCATACAGGAATGAATGTTTCAGCAGAAAAATTCCCATGGCCTTTTGTTGATAGAGTAATTTCTTTCGAGTTGCAATGATAGCAACATTTCTATTTAAATTGTAGCAATCTCTAGATTTTTCAGATAAAAAAAAAATGACTATTTTTAATGGAATGTACTCAAACCTGGATGCTTGTCTACTACAAAAATATGGAAGATCGGGTGCAAATACCTCAAATTTTCTGTAGTTTCTTTTGATTTTCAATTACAAAATAAAATTATTGATTTTTCTAATCTAAATTTTAAAAAAATCGAGACAAATTACAGAGAGAAAGACAAGTACTACAAATAATTACAGAAAAAGAAACATTTAAAAGACATTTTGCATAGTTTGCGTAATTGTGACCTTAATGGTTAAATTGGCAAACCTAAATGAATGTCGAAATTTGAAATATTTTTTAAAATATTAAGGTATCTGACTATTGCGACAACATTTTTTTATAAAAAAAAAACCCGGAGGTATGGTAATTTTTTTTGTGGTTTTTCGATTTGCTTAGTTCATTTTAAGAAAAATATGCTAAAATTAAGAAGAGAAAAAGAAATTACTATTACTAAAATGGGTAAAAATTTACAAAAAATAACAAACTGTACTAAATAGAAATAGAAAATTAATAACTGTATAATTTTATGTGTATTTAGTAATAACAAAATTATTATTACTAAAAAATAACAACTTAACCATTCTGTACCAAAAGTTTATGAACAAATTTTCAACTTTTCAATTCTGGCGTGTTGCTAAGTTATGCATTTTTAAAATGACCTTCAGGATAAGAGATATTTTAATTTTTACAAAAACTAGAGCACTTTATCTTAGTTATTATATGAAATTACTTTAAAAAAACCGTGATTATATTAACATAAGGGACTGCAAAGTTTGTAATAAAACAGTGATTGATAAATCGGAAGGTTAAAACACTACTTCTATTAAACAGAACATACACAAAAAATTTTAATTAATTATTTTCAAAACCTTTTGAGCAATAGCTATCCCCGTTTGAGCATTTAAAAAGAAACGCATTTCGAGTAAAACGCGTTAGTATATGAATACTTGCTTAAAGTAATGGCATCTGCTTTTACTAAAGCTCTTGCAGTTTTTGTTCTAGTGAACGAAAAATAATAGACTTGGTATTTTTATGAAGATAATAAGATGGCCTATAAAATAAAATCATAAAAAACTATTTGTCAATTTTTGGCAAAATTCACAATTTTAGGGTAGTCGGATATCTTAAACGCAAAGAAGAGCTATTGTTTTTAATTGTATGATATTAATATTAAAAACTATGTGCTATACCAAGATTCATTTATTTCATTCGAAAATTATTTTTCAGAAAGATATTTATAACATTAATGATGAAATAAAATTTATTCAGAATTTTCAGGATGTCGTAATTTAGTTCCTTAAATAAAAGATAATAGGATACAGAGGAAATGAATATTTTTCGAAAATACTTTGTTTTTGCATTAATTTATTTTTTTAAAAATGAACTTGTGTTAGATTTTTTTTTATTTATTATAAAGTGAGTTACATTAAGGTGACTTTTATATGCCTACAAATGAATATTTGACCAGAAAAATTTGTTTGCAAATTCGTTGTTGCCTTTTTTATGGATTATATATGTGTGTGTGATTATTTTCATTCATCATTACATAACTGGTATCAATTTCTATTCCAGATTGTCGAAAAATATTTTAAAAGTCTTAAAATTTTTTTGAAAATGTGAAGGCTGAGGGCGATTTTGGAAAAAAAAAAACACATATTGCATTAGGAATAAATAATTTTAATTGTTTGGCTGAGGATTATGTGTAGAAAGGTCTTACTTTGGAGTTAAAGTTTAAAATAAATGAATGAAAACTTTGTTTTTGTCTTGAAAGAGCATCAGAATGAAAACATCATTGATCCATTTTTATTTTTTGTTTAAAAATTTTAGTTAATGCGTAAAACATAAATATGATAATTTAGAGAATATTTATACAAATAACTGTCGTATTTGGGATCTATGTATGATTGCTGTGATAAATTAGTAGATGTCTTATTAAAGACTTATGAGTGTTGAGGATTTGATTATTGTTCAATATTGAATAACGGGAATTTACGATTGTGAGATATAGTGCTGGGAACAAAATCGTTAAAATATATTAGAATCTGGTGTAACTTATAGATTAAGTATAATAGGCACTGCAGGAAAGTTATAACTACAGGAATGTTTTGAATGTCTCGATTATTAATTCAGGTTGTAAGATGATTGAGATACATTTTCAAAACCCTACAGATCTTTGCTTTACAATTTTATTTAATAAAAGAGAATAGTTTAATGCAATTTTTTTATGCCACTGCAAGAGAAATTTATTTTGTTCTTAACCTTTTAACTGTCTTGTCCGAGATTGTCTCGGTCGTGGCCTTGGTCCTCAAAAATATCATGCCCGAGTATTATACAGAGTAATTTTTTTGAGTGCATGTTGTTGTTATACCTGAACACATATCGGGAGAAGTTTATTTCGGCCTCAATTACGAAAAGTTAAAATCATAGCTTTTCAAAGAGGTAAGAGTTTGGCTTCACGGTGGAAAGACAAGAAGGATGTGTGTTTCTTGAGCAGTATTCATGATGCTTTCATGATCAACCTAAAAAAATGTAGATGTACTCAAGTCAAAGATTGCTTTTGACTACAATATAACTGTAGGAGATGTAGATCGCCATGATCAGGAAATATTCTTTCACCTGACAGTCTGAAAACGTCAGAAAAAATAATATAAAAAGATATTTTCACACTAACTGGAGAAGGTATTCTGGAACTCATTTTTGCTCTGCAAAAATGTAGTTGGGAAGCCTATTACATTTTTATAATTTAGAATCCAACACAAGAGTTCTTACACAAATATGACGATGCAGCTTCTATACAGAAGATTCCTGGCAGACCACTTTCAATAGATAACCTCGTCCGTCCTACTGGACGGCATTTTATATCCCATATTCGTCCTACTCCTGCGAAAAGTAGGCTACAGGATAGTGCAAAGTTTGTTCGAAAAAGGATGCTAATGGAAAAAAGATAAGGAAGAAAAGATAATTCTTGTGTAATGATTGCAGAGTTGGTTTTTTTCCTTGAAAAAGTGTTTCCAGTTATACCACACAAAACTGAATTACTGAACTAGTAATAGGTATTCAATTTTATTTCAAAAAATAATGTTCCACTAGAAGTGAATTTTACCACTACCATCCTGTGTGGAAGCTACCTCAAGCAAATATACAGTTGCTAAAAATCTTTAAAAAATTTATGTATGCAATTGAAAATATCAACTTTTAACTACTAAGTATATTTTATTTTGTCCAAAACATTTGATTTTTGCAATAAAACAGTTTGAAAATTTACATACTCAAATCATCAAAATAACTTGACATTTAAAGGTGATGGACTGTTTTTGTATTTGTGGACAGTTATACATTTTAAAAGTGGAATGGATATTTTATCGATGCTATATTTCTTGTTTGTTGAACGGATATTTATTTCTGATCGTCTCAAATTTCTATAAAACTTACCCAATACGTTTCGTAATTTTGACTCACGGTCAGCTGCAATGATCGACATCCGATCTGAACCCCATTCTCTTCTAAGATGCTGATCACGTTTGGGGTAACCTCGCATTTCATGCACGTGCAGTTAAAGTACAGAGTGCTATTAAAGGTCAGCTGCTTATAACATTCACAGTAAAAGTGTTCATTTCGTTGAAATGTTCAATGCTTATACTTTTTAAAGAACATCAGGGACTGATTTTAGCTACATGGATCACAGATTGCTTAGGAGCACAATTCATGCTTCTTGGGCGCCATTTGTTCTTGGATAATACTCCCCCCCCCCCTATTTGAAGCAATATATTGAAAAATATATTGCTTCTGATTCTGAAATTCAGAATGAAATCGAAGCATAACATAATGCAAGATGTGGTAATTATTAAACATTTGGAAAAAAAAAAATGTATTTTCCAGAATTTTATAAAATTGAAGGATTTGTGAATAACAGAATGATGACCAATGCTATTGCTGTGATAGATGGAAAAAAACATACATGTTTTTTTTAAAGTATTACAGTAGAATGTGATTAACTTATGCTTGTAGTTTAAAGTTAATTTCACTTTCTTAGTAAATTCTTTATTATCCTGTAGTTGTTCTAATAGATGGCGTATGACACTCTGTAACTGTTTTTTACTTTCTTTAATATGCATTTCTTTTCAATGAATAAATTAACATTTATAATTCTTCATAAATTTTTCTGAGCTATTATTTCATACATATATATATACAATCAGACCCCTAATTGAGAAATTCATCGGGACCGAACATTTTGTTTGGTGATTCGAGGTTATTCGTTATGTCGGGTTCCAAACAAAATACATATTTTTGACATTTACCTTTTGAAAATTCTATAATAAGCATCTACACAAAAATTATCCATAGTTAGAAATTACACACTTTTTTATTCAACAGCTAAAAACACTATTTGTGAATCATTACGAACCAGTTAACTCAAAATTTTAGAGTACTGATTAATAGATGTTTGACAATCTTTTTGATTCCTGACTTGAAAGAGCTTTTTCGACTTTATGCAGAGAAGAAAATGGAGCGTCATTTACATCCTGCTATTGAAGGTAAGTTTCCAATTTCCAAACAATGTAAAGCATCAGAAAATGAAACAGTTTAGATAGGAGTTTAATTATCAATTTCTGTATCTGAATCTCTACTCATTGGCTTCGACAAATTAACAATTTCCTCAATTTCAGTTGCCCAGATGGGCAGTCCGTCATCGAATAAAGCATAATTGTTAAAATCTTAAGATATTCTCTGCATCGTGAAATAGGATGGGATAAAAAAGGAATTTCCTGTCCTATTTAAAACTCACACCATAGGTTACATTCATGACTCATCTGCATCTGTTGTCTAGTAATAGCCTTTATTCCTTCCCGTCGAAATTTGCTGCTTGTAAGAAAAGTCTTTTCCGTACAGGACAAAGAGGATGCCATTTGAAAAAAAAATCTATTTTTTTCTAATACAAACTAGCAAATTTCTTCCCCGGCTTTTAAAATAATTGTTATTTGGGGTTTACTTTTTGTTAAATAGGGGTTTTTGCTTTCATTTTAATCTGAAAAAGAGAAAAATTCGTTAAATAGGGGTTCGGTAAACCTGGGTTCGACTGCATTTCAATTCCGTGTTTTCCCGTTTCTAGTATAAATGGCAAATATATTCAATGATAAAAACTATTTCTTCATAATTGTGGTGAAATATAATGAAATGATCCTAAAACACTTTCTTTGTTATGTTGTTTTGTTCTTAAATACCTCAAAAGTATTTAGTCTAACCCTTATTCACATTTATATTTCGATTAATACAAAAACAAATACTCGCAATCCGGAAGCAGTCCTTCAGAACCATATTTCTATTCTATTTGAGGAAAAAAAGAATTTAAATAGTCTGTAAATCACTGAATTTCTCTGACGACGAAAATCGAGTTCAATTGGAAAATCGCCTGTTTACACGCCTCGCCTCAAATTCAATGAAGGAAGTGAAAAAAAAAAAGGCGCTTATTCCTTTAAACGGATTCCCATCATTTGCATGTCTAAACAAATCTTCGGATGAAAACTTTTCCCTTTCATTCCCATGCAAATCTGTTCCATAAATCATTGCATCCATTATCAAACGGGTGGCATTAGTCACTGTTGAGAGACCGGGTCTCTAAATGCCGACCTTATAACGATCTGTAGATGCAAATCTTCAATCTTCATCGCCATCCCACATAATGGACTCCAAAAAGTGCGATAAATCTCATCGCTGGGCAATCATGCACAGCAATGACCCAGTAGGGTGGGTACAGTTCATTGACCGTGACACCTGAATCAAGGTCTTGAACTTCTTTCTTGCTCTTTCGAGGTGAATCCCCGTGTTTACCTTTCCAGTTTCCGACTCGTCTTCCGGATTATATACGCTTTGGAGTGAAGTCTTCGATATCATTACCTTGGGAGGAACCGGGCCGGAAGGACAGGTAAGATGTGCTCTTGATCTTAGTAACCGTTGTCCGGTGCTTTTTACCGGGGATGGGAGAGTAACGGGCTGGATGAGTATTTACAGTTGCAAAAAAACGTCGAGCTCAAATAGTGTGTTCTGTTGTATTTAGTTCTAAAAGGGAACTTCATTTGAAGTTAGTAGTATTCAGGGAATACATTTGTAGTTTCGAAAAAGATATGGGGATTTTACCGGGGATGGGAGTGTAACGGGTTGAATGAGTATTTACAGTTGCAAAAGAGTGTTGAGCTCAAATAGATAGTATGCTGTGTTGTACTTGGTTGCCAAGAGGAACTGCATTTGAAGTTGGTAAAATTCAAGGAATTCATTTTTAGCTTTGAAAACTACATTTTTAGATATAACAGTGGCTCAGAGGTATTAACTCAGGGGTGTCTCGAGGGCTGAAAATATAAACAATTTTCAAATATATATAATTCTTTGAAATTAAAATTAAATAATTCGAATCTTTTATGCATTATTTCTGAAGGAATGAGGCTTGAAAAAATGTAAAATGTTTAAAATATAATCATAATTTAAAAAATTTATAAGCATATAAAAATAAAAAACATTTCTGTAAGAAATATTAATTTTTACTATGCGCATATTTTCTAAAATAGTACTCTAATTACTAGCTATAATCTGATTTATGAAGTAAAATGTGTATCCTAATAACATTTCAACTACTTTTAGATAAATAAAATTATAAATTATATATATTTTTTTAAAAAAAAAAATAGATTTTTAAAAATTTCAATACTTTTAAAATATTTTGAAATCAAAGAGATATATAATACTAAAATTAGGTAGGGTTTAAAGAGTATGATACATTTTATAATTCAACAAAGTTTTATACATCAAAGGCTACTATTTTAGAAAATAGCATGCGCAACGTAAAAATTGCTTAATATTTATTAAAGAAATGTTTCTTATTTCCATAAGCTTATTATCTTTTAAATTATGATTATATTTTAAACATTTTTGTACTTTTTTGAAACCTTATTCTCCTATAAATAATGTGCAAAAGATTAGAATTATTTAATTTTAATTTCAAAGAATTATATTTATTTGAAAAATGTAATATTGTTTCACTCAAACTATTAAACTTAAGAAAACATTTACAATATATAAGAGGAAATACTAGTGCATTAAAACATTGTTCATTACATTTAGTAAAAGAATTTCGTCGTTGTCAAACCAATATCTGCTTTTGTGCACTTTTTGGAGATTTCGACATTTTGACTGTTATAGCTAGTTTAGAACTCAAATTTTAATTTAAAAAGACTGCTATGGGGCTCAAGCATTATACAGTGAACTATGGCTGCTGATTAATAAATATTGTGCATATCAGCCAGAATATTGTCAAATAAAAATATCTCAAAGTTATACTTTTTGAAAATAGCAGATATTGGTTTAGAAACGACGATTTGTGAGATGACTGTTTATAACATTAACCCTACATTGAGAAATTTATGAAATATGAAACGTTATTTCTATTACGTTTCTATTGCTAGTAATATTTGGAAATTAGCAAACTCATTTATAAACATTTTCTCTCAATGTTAAGATTATTATTTTCATCAAAACTCCTTTGGGATGTTATTAATTTACTTAACTTTAACTTATTTTCTTAAGAGCCAATCTTATTTTTCTATTTTGAACGCATTTAAGAAAATTTGGAAATTTTGTAGGTATGTGTGATTATTTTATATTTTCATGTGTAGACTTTAAATCCTTTTATATCTAACAACAAAATTCATTTTATGTGTTGCTTAGAAACATGTTTTGAGGGAGTTGGTATGTTATAAGACATGAGACTAATTTTCTGAAAGATTTGATTACTGCAATTTTAAAAACTAAACCAATTATTGAATTAATATGTTAAGAACACAGAGAAACTACTTTCTTATACATTACAATTATGTAACATACTTTTAAAAGTACATGAAAAAAATGAAAAAAATCTAATTAAAAAATTACTTGAAATTCATTCAAAATTGTGCTTTTTAACGTTTCAGTTATTTTTTGCAAGATAATGAGTAGCGAGAATAGAAGAAATAATTCGATTAAAAATTCATCAATACTTCGTTTCTTCTCCTGCAAAACAAACAAACATATTTCAATAAAATCCAATTGCGTATTAAGGCTCCTGAAGATAGAATAAAATTATAAATTATTCTTTTGTTATCCTTCTATAATATAACTATATTCATTCCACGTTATTCTTTTGGAATAAAGATACGAATTCTTTTTAAGAAGTCTTAAGATCAATTCACATCAATGAGAAAATGAAATATCTATTATTACCCCTTACCATTCTAATATCCATACAAACATTAATAATTTTATAAACAAATTAGGACAGAGACTGAAGTTCTCCAATTTTTAGGTTGAATATTTCATTATTTGCATTTCCATCGTCTAAAACATGGAAAATTACATAGACTTTATATTAAAGTGTATAAACTCTTTTAAATAATAGTTTTTGAAAAGAGCAAAAGTCTTAAAAAATTTCTTTTAATGTTAATTAAAAAAATAGACAGCTCCTAAAGAGATATTTGTGGCACCCAAAAGAAAATAAAAAATAATTTTAATATCATCGATATATAAATAATCATCGATACATTCATTGAACGCATTGGAATGGAAAATGCAGTCGTTAAGTGAAATTAAATTATCTTTATAATCATACGCATTGCACAAGAATTTAAAATTTTAATTTTAAGGTATCCAGCTACAATTTTGAAAATGCGTATAAATGAATAATGTTTTTGATATTTATTATCAATTGAATTAGAATATACATATAAATTGTTTTAAGAATATTATTACAAGAAAAAATTATTTAAATGCGGTTTTTTTTTTGGCAAAAAATGAAGAAAGAGTGACCTATTTTCAAAACCTCCTTTTATGGAAAATATTCGATTTTAATAATTTTTTTCTTTTATATATATAAGACCTTTCTACAGAGTCTGAACTAGGTTTTTGAAAAATTCACATTATTTTCAGAGTTACAGTTAATTAAAGTAATAAAACCGAAGTTCTTTTGGTAAAATTTTTCTTTTCTGATGTATTAAAATTGGAATATAAATCCATTTCTAAATAACATTTCAAAAATACTAGTTCAGGCTCTGTATAGAAGTTTTAGTTATAGATAGACAAAATATTATTATTATAGAAGTATTTTCCATAAAAAAAAAGGAGAATGTTTTAAAAATATGCATTTTTTTCTTTATTTTTGGCCAAAAAATTGCGCTTAAATAATTTTTCTAGTAACAATATTCTTAAAACAATTTTATATGTATATTCTAATTCAGGCGATACTAAATATATATAATTCATTTATACGTTTTCTTAAAGCCACAAGCCGAACGTAGAAGGTAACGTAAATACCTTAATGGCAATTTATGGTTTTAACAACATATTCTATATTGTAAATAAATATGAATATAAATTTTTACATTTATATACGTGTATTTCTGTATTTCCAAAAGAGCTTTTATAATTAGGCATTCGATTGCGAATTATTTGGTCAGATTTTAAAAAGAAACAATATTTCAAATAAAACTCTAAGAAGGAATTTTACCATTTCTTAGATGAAATTAATCTTACAACAAATAAATACAAAATTCCGATAACAATAATTTCTACAATGTATAGAAATCGATGTTTGCTATCGCCGAAAAACCTACTTCGCATAAAAATCCCTTAATATTTAAGCTTTTGAATTTATAGCTGATTAAAACACGTAATAGAATGAAATATGAAATATGCACAATTACTCAAATAAATCAGCATTAAATTAAAAGAAACGAGAAAGCGTAAATTCAAAAATTTGAAAAATAAGAAAACATTGCATTCTAATTTTAGAAGGTGTCGAAAGAAAATCTTCACATTTTTATTACAAAGTAGGTCACAAAGAGCAATTTTAAAAGATAAAAAAAAGAACCAAACGATTATTTTGCTTCAAAAGTGTTTCAGGTCAATGATAACGTATGGGAACCCTTTTTAATTATCGTTGTGCATGATGTTTTTTTAGCATTACTCTTGAAGTAATTTTAAAGAAAACGATACTCAAAACAACTTTTCTATTTGGAACGTATGTACATTTGTTTCATGACAATAGAATTATCTTAAAATTAGTTTGTTCACAATGAAGAGGTTTATCCCCATTTTGTTCTAATTTAAAGATTTATTATTTTTATGTGAATTGCGAGTGTATAATATGATTAATAACATGGTTTATATACATTGTGAAACGATCTTCAGTTTCTTACCCTTTTTTACGAACAGGGTACATTGTTCATTTTTTATACATAGAAAAATATATAGTTTTTAATGTGTAATATAGAAGTACAAAATTTAAAAGCTTAATATGTAATTTAATTTTGTAACCAGTGGTAATATATTAGCCGATATTGATATCACTGAATGAATATTAACCTCACAGTGTTCAGCTACACGAGGACTTTTGGCGACGAATCTCGTAATTTTGAACCATGGTCAATGACGAGGCGACATTTGAGCTGGCACCCCTTCTCTTAACTACCTCATCACATCAAACGTTTGAGCTCTCGACAGATTTAACGTTCATAGCGTCCCCTACACGGTGGGTCTTCAGTGGTACTGGGCTCGAACTCATGACACGCTAGCCACGAGTCCGTTACCTTGACCACTAGGCTACCGTGGTTCCTTATTGTTGTAACACCTGCTAGATAGTACCACCAGATAGAGAACTTGAACGGTTTTCCTCTGGCAGAAGTACGGAAGTCACAGAAGAGTGAGTCAGTAGACTGCTTAAGATTTGGTGTGCATCAACTCACAAAAATCTATCTTAATTTAAACTTGCTTGCATAGAAAATAATATATGTATAGAATATGAAACTACATATTATTTAGTAGTAAGAAGAGTCCACGTGTAGAGATAATACATTATATTAGCCCAGAGATGGATAATTTGTGATCGTCAGTGATTTCTGACTTCCTTGCAAAATGTAAACAAATCATTTTGATGATCAGTTTTTTAACTGCCATGCTAGCCTATCACTGATTTGTACTCTAAAAATATTGAAATTACTTATCTTCATTAGTGAATTGTTTAGTGCATTAAATTATCAAGTGCACGTATCATTGTGATCGATTCCCATAGTGATCAATCATCTCTCAGCAAATTCAATCTTTTTTCCTCCCTAGATATATTAGTACATGTGATGTCCATCGAAATGTAATTTAAAATATTTCATGTTTCATTTTAAGTTTTGAATTAAAAATTTTTTTTGAACAGTTGAACTCAGGAAAAAAACCACTTCGAAGAGAGTAAACTATGGAGAAGCAGTGGTTCGTGGTGTTTATTTTATTTGGGATACGTCTTGCACTAGCCCAGACTGGTGAGTAATAATAAGGTTTTTAACTTTTCAAAACACTAATACAGTTGTATTTGGTTAGAATCAACAGCTCTTAAGAATTACAGTCGAACCGCCATATCACAATTTTTTTTTACAAATTTCTCTATTTACGAACTTGTCCTGGAACCATTTCACTATGCAAAAATAACCTCCAAATAACGAAGTGCATTTCTATTTAACGAACTTTTCTTCTGAAATTCGATTTTTTTCTCCTTATTTTTTAATATTTCAGGACATTTTTTCAAATAATTCTCTCTTTTAGCACATTTTATGGTGATAAATGACCTTGAAATGGTATTACCAGGTGCCTAACTCACCTTGAGTAATGAAATGACCATGATATTTCAAACAAAAAACTCAAATAACACTAACAAATTTTATCAGTAATTCAATTTAAGGACGAATGTGTGGCGGTGTGGGATTAAAATTACTGGTTATAAATTAATGTACCTTATATAATGTTACTTAAACCTTGTTAAGCTTAAAATTAGAGAATATCGTTAAAAAATCATTAGTTTTCATGTAAAATTCTTTTTTAAAATTGAAAATACAGCGTATTTCTGGACAATATATATATTTTTTTGCCTTCCTTGCAGATTTCTTTTTGATGGGTAAGACGTATAAAATGAATAGTTACCAGTTTTTAAAAAAATAGTGAAAATAATTACTTTTAAATAATCTATAGTGTTCAGGAAAATAAAATATATTTTATGTGGTTTTTAATGTGCATTAAAAGAGGAATCTATATTTAGTGAATTTTCAGTATAACGACCTTGTTTCGGGATTTAGCGACTTCGTTTAATAGAGCTCCGATTGCACATGATGGCTATTGGCAACGGAAATTGTACATTTCAAACTGCAATGAAATAGTAAGAGAGACATCTGAGTTGAAAGCTGCCTATTCGCTAAGAATTTTAACATTCAATTGAATTTAAATGTACATGTATAAGAAATTGCAATATCTATTTCCCTTCTCTATTCTTATTCTATCACATTTTTATAATAAAAATGCTATCGAAATATTAGATGTTGTGTATACTTTGAGTTTTTTTACTGTTCACTTTAAATAATAAAGAGGCTTTGAATAATTATGGGAGGAATAAACCCAGAAAAAAAACCATTTATTAACAAAATTTTTCTTTTTAAAATTTGTACATTTAGAAATAAGTTAAACTATTTAAAAGAAAATTATAGAAAAGATATAATTTACAAAAATGATGTGATTTCATCTGATCTAATAAAACTGAAACTGAAATTAATATGCTGATGCAAGTTTGACAAAATATAATGTAGAAAATACGTAAAAAAATCGGATCTAAAGTAGCTTAATTAAGAGAAAAATATCCCTACCGATTTAAAATTATAAAATTTTAGTAAAGATGTATATTTCCATAGAGTGAAATATTTAAATTAACAAGACGTATTTTGAGTTCAATTCTTCAAATTTTGAAATTTAGAATTGCGACCTATTGCCAATTTGTACCATAGTATTAATCAGGACTTACTGCCTTTTTATTACTGTTCTCGTGTGTGAGATAAATAAAAAAAAATTGCTACATCATCAAGAAAACTTTCTTTACATATACAATAGAAAGACTTAAATGAATGCGTGAATTTTTTTATTTTTAAAAGTAATGAACTACATTATTGAGTTAAATTTAATATAAAGGATTGTCAGACATTACTCACTGTAGAAAGTAGTGTTTAAAAGTAGAAATTTAACTGTAAAAAAGCAAACTTTCTTAATGAAGATAAAGTTCAATGATTTTTAAGAGTAATTTATTGTTAAATCTAGTCATAATCTTAATAATCTTTCTCTCATAATCATAATGTCTAATCTTAATAAGTCTTAATTATTTTTAAAATAATTAGATTTATGACCATCCAATTAATAAAAAAATGCTGACGTATTTATTAAAAAGAGAGATTTTATAAATAAATATATCAATTCCATGACACAATTAAATCTTAACAGTTTTTGACTGTAATGAATATTGTGTTCGTGTATTAATACAAATTGTTATAATTTCAGACGTTACCGAGGAAAATTTAGTTCACGAATAACTTCCGAACCAGATTCTACCTACAAGAGCACTGAACAAACAACAGTGGATTCCACAACGTCAACAAAAGGTGAAAAAACAGATGAAAAACCACAACCACCTGGAGTTTTATTCCGATCTTCATCATCTATTAAAACGGCAAATTTTGGTCAAAGAGTTAAGCAACCAGAAACTAGCAGTTCCTATGCTTTACCATGGAATTCTGAAGAAGTAACACCAGAGAAGACAACATTCCCTCCCTTAGTTACAACTCAGAGTACAATATCAGTCAGACAACCTCAGTGGCAACAAATTCTACCACAACAACAAGTTCCAGTGCAGCAACCTCAATACCAGAACCAGCCACAACAGCAAGTTCAGCAACAACATCATTATCAGAACCAGCCACAAGTTCAACAACAACAGCAAGCACCTCAACAAGAACGAGTACAGCAACAGCAAAAAGAACAAGTACAGAAACAACAACAAGAACGGGTACAGCAACATCAGCAAGAACAGAAGCAGCAACAAGAACGGGTACAGCAACATCAACAAGAACAGACTCATCATCATCACTACCAACATAGAACAACCACAGCAACAGCAGCAGCAACTACATTCCATTACCAACACAGACCTCAACAGCAACAACAGCAACAGGAGCAACAGCAAACGCAGGCTTTCAAGAAATAGAAAATTCCCCAAAAGGTAAACAGTATAAATCTTCTACTATTAAAAACTGCCCCTCCTGCTCAGCAAGTACAACAGCAAGAAACTGTAAACGAGGTCGATCCTAAAACCAAAAGTCCAACCCTTTCAATAGCCAATTGAGTGAAGAAGAACGATTGAAAAAAGCAGACCAAGCCCTTGAAGAATTCTT
>BMAO01027989.1:0-28211 GCA_019973975.1 Trichonephila clavata
ATCACAACACAGGAGTACTCGTTTACATTGTGTAAGAGCATCGAAAGCCCGTTTACATTGGGCTATCTGAGCTAGATAGCAACGGGCTCCTTTATATTCTTCATAAACGATTCACAATTTAATTTGGAGAAGCTTAAGATTGTGTGCTGATTTGAAGAGAAAGGGGAATCACATTTTACCAATCCAACATTGTTGAAAGACACCGTGATATAGGAAGTGAAATCATGGTTTGGGCTAGAAATTCTGGGTAGCTACTCTGACTTGATGTTCTACATGGAGGAACTCACTTCTGTAAAATATCAGGACAAGCTGCCTTTGTTCCATATATCATACAAAATGTTGGTGCAATTAGCAATGAACTCAACAAAACGGAGGATAATAACTGACCTCATTGTGCTAGGTTTGTTGATGTACATCTTGGAGCAAATCGAATGGCAGTTTGATCACCGTACCCTAATCCAGTAGAGAATTTCGAATATTTTAGTAAGTAGAGAGAGAGAGAGAGAGAGTTTCTTCAGATCTTCCAAAGAGATCGTTAATTAATCCGGAACAAGGACTGATCCATGTATGGGTGTCACTTTCTATTTTTGTGTTCGATAACTTAATTGACGGCATTGGAAATCGATATCCCCAATGCATTACAAATAATTAGGAAAAGGGACACATTCCTTTTAAAAAAAATTGTTTTATTTTTTTGAGAATTTTTTTTGGAGAATCGTAATGTGAAATTTATGTTTAATTCAACAAGTAATTTTTTGTTTTATTCAAAGTTTTTCCAAATTTTCTATTTTTATGTCAATTAAGTTCAAAATTTGGCAAAAAAACTGATTATACTTTAAATTTTGGAGGCCAATGTCCGTATTTTTGTTATTAGGTTTATTTTATGTAAATTATTTTGAATCTGAACACAGGAACAGTAAAACTGCCAAATAAAATTCGATCATATTATAGTTTAATGTAAAATTTAAAAAATATATATGAAAAAAAATGTGCTTATGTAAATTTCACAATTTAAACATTTTTAAAATTTGTAATTTAAACATTGATTCTTTGAAAATTATTTATTTTTCTCTTATTCCACATTGCTTCATTTCCAAAAGTACAAAAATATTCTCATGAAATCAGATACTCGCATTATTTGATGCAATTACTTGGTATTGTTTATTTATTTATTTTTTGTATCCTGAACATATATTCACATTTAACCTCCCGACATAAAGACCAAGTTTATGTCATTAAACAGCTCTTAGAAAATTAGAAGTAAAAAACTGATTGGGTTAGCTGTAAAGACCTAAATGATTAAGTTAAATACATTCAGTGAGTCCATACTTAATACAATCATTGTATTTGCTTGCAGTAATTATTTCTCTTCCATATATTTTTTTAGTTTCAAGACCAGTTTAAAATTTCTTCATTCAAATTCAGAACTTTGCAATCGTTCCTTTTAATTATTTTTTGACAGTATTATAAAGTTCATACACACGTAATGAAATTATTAATATTTACAATCCGGCAATGGTTAGGAAAGGCTTTCTGAATGTTAAAATAAGCAACTAGAGAGCACCAATCCCTGGCAATAAGTGCTCGTACTGCCTTTAAATGGAGTGATAAAATTCTTTGCGATATGTCCTGCCAAGCTTTCATAAGTTGTTCTTCCAAATTATGGCATCTTAGACCCTACATGTTCGATGGATCAAAAGTGTATTGACCTTGTAAGCCATAGAAAAAAAATTAAGGACATGAAGGCATGCGACCCATATAGGCTTGGTATTATCTTGTTGGAATATTGCCCATGGATGACATACCATCAAAAGTAACGCAACCGGCTGCAGGCTGTCAAGTGTCGCTGAGATACTGAAATATATAGGACTGGAAGTGACCTGTAGTAAGATAGAACTCCATCTCATCATACAAGGTATAATGGCTGTAAATTTGTATAAAACAAAGGTTTATGGGGCTCTGCACACACGAATCTTATGGCTTCAAGACTGAAACGAGATTCGCTGTTGAACTCTATGCGATGCCAGTTTGTTAGAATCTGTGATGATCGGCTTTGTCACCGCTCTTGACGACTCAGTCGATGTTGTAAGGTTAAAGACGGATGTCTTGAAAGCCACTGTGAACATACTCCCACCACAATGAAGCGCCTTGAGGTGGTGGATGGTACTATGGGTGGTACAGAAGGGGCCGTAGCATGATGAATAGCGGACAATGATATTAAAGAAACAGTTTATGCCTTCGCGTATTTATCCGATCTGGCTATGAACTCATCCACCTTGGCCTTCCAGAGCCTTCATTCGCCGAGGAGTTTCTTACAGTAATTATTACTACCATACCTTTGCACATCCGTGTCTGTACAGTGCAAGTAAGGACCTATTGCTCGGTATGATCAGCCAGTTTTATGCGTCCCAACTATACGATCACATCTGAAGTCCAATTGGTTATAAAGTCTTCGACAACATCGTAGCGTTATCGGTTATGTCTCCAAGGAATTGCAACTCCAACAACAAGTAAAGTAAACACCCATGATTGCTATTTGCTTTATACAAAGCTACTTGATTAACAGAAACAGGGTTATAACCGAAATTAATATCATTAGCTTGAACACTTGCGTATACAATGGCGTAACGGAGAATATTAGGGCCCCTTGCAAAGTCAGGTCTTAGGCCCCCAAGCTGATCTTACAAAGGATTGCAACTTGGCGTCAGTCAGGCTTTGGGCCCCTAGAATCCTGCCCCTCCGCAATGAGGGGGTTTCGGGGGTGCATGTTACGCCACTGAGCGTACATAAACATCTCTTTGGGAGAGAGGTTATATTCTAAAAACGTGCAGACAAAAGCGCCGAGGCGTAATCTATATAATAAAAATTGAAAATCTGTTGGGTTATGTGAGGTTCAGCCCCCAAACCCCACCCGTGTGAAAGCTACTGGCCTTAAAAATGTAATCATTTGCATGTATGATATAAGGGAATCTGCATGAAAATTTTCGAGATGATCGGCTTGTTTTAGAAGGGTTTTTTTCCACAGAAGTGTATAAATACAATCATGGACAAAAAAATTAGCGCACCAAGAAATAATTGCAAGATCGTAACGAAACTTGGTAAGAAGGTACATGTCAGAGAGATATGCAAATGATAGAAATGTAGCGTGGTTGCGCATTACGTATAGTCGGTAGAGGGCGTTTGACGTCGTTCTCCGTGGAGTATAAAACAGGTAACCAAAGCTTGTTTGAGTGTGCTGAATCGTTTACAAAGAAGTTCTGAGTAGACATGCCATTACGCCGTTTTCGAAGACAATTTGAGCAGCTATCGCAGTTTGAGAGGATGGAAATCATCGGCATGATGGAAGCTGGGTGGTCAGCTAGGCGAGTAGCTCGTCAATTAGTCGCTCTGATTGCGTTGTGAGAAGGTGTTGGGACCAGTGGATCCGAGAGATGTCATTTACACGAAGACCAGGCTCAGGATGCCCTCGACAGACCAGTCGTCGAGAAGACCGCGCATCGTAAGAAATGCACGCGCATAGCAACTGCTTCATCGGCCGCCATCCAGGCACAGGTAGCACTTCAACAGGGCCCTTGTGTCTTCTCGAACATACGAAGGTACCTGGCTGAAGGACATTTGTGATCGCGGCGCCCATTACGTGTACTGCCCTTGACGCCCACCCATCGACGCCTCCGTTTGGAGTGGTGCCGCGCACGAGGAAACTGGACTGCAGCGGAATGGAACCAAGTTGGCTTTAGCGATGAATCCAGATTCAATCTCAGCAGTGATGACAATCGTGTTCATGTGTGGAGACCCCGTGGTGAACACCTCAATCCTGCCTTTGCTTTACAACAACACACCGCTCCCATAGCTGGTGTGATGGTATGGGGTGCCATTGCCTACAATACATGGTTACCCCTAATATTGATCCGTGGCACCATGACAGTCCAGCGGTATGTCTATGACATCCTGCAACCACATGTGTTGCCACTCATGCAACAGCTCACAGGAGCCCTTTTTCAACAAGACAATGATCGATTTCATACGGCAAGAGTGTCACAAGACTGTCTCCACACTATTACTACCCTTCCTTGGCCTGCCCTATCCCCAGATTTGTCTCCAATTGAGCATATCTGGAATCTCATCTGGCGAGCTGGGTATCCCACGAGTTTGAACAAACTAGTGGCAAGATTACAACAAATATGGAAAGAAATGTCTCAAGACATCATACAGAACTTGTATACCTCAATGCCCGATCGTTTCACATCGTGCATTCGCACAATATGGGGGTTCAACAGGGTGTTAAATCCTCCGTTCTTTTGCCTTTTTCTTTGATTTTCCAATCAATTACTTATATCAAAGTAGTCATTACGTATGTAAAATTTCGTATCATTTTGATGACTCCTTCTTGGTGCGCTAATTTTTTTGTCCATGAGTGTATATAGAGAGAGAGAGAACAATTTCGAATTTTGTAATAAATTTTTGCGTTCTGTTTTAAGTCAGATTATCAAAAACTTAATGCTAGAAAATAGTTGTGAAACAACCATTTCATGATCTACCAGTTGATACTTTTTTTCTTAAAAGCTGGAACCGATTGCAGAAGTGCATTAAAATATCAGAGAACACAATACTATCTTTACAGAATAAATCAGTAACGGAAACAGGAAAAAGAAAAACACGCGACATTTAAATCAGCTGACGTTGGCGCAGGTAATTTCGCAAAGGATTTGTTACAAACAATTTTGATATAAATTGAAATTCGGTTAAAAGATGATTTGAAAAATCCTCTTTTTAATCGAATAAGTATGGAATGGGGAAATCTCCTTTTCATTATGTGATTATAGAACTGTACTCAAAAATCGATTATTTTTACTACACAGACTAACTTGAACTGTTCATTGATTACTCAATGAAATTAATACATTTTTTACTACATTTACTCGAATTTAAGCCGCAGTATTTTTCCAGTAATAATGCTAATGAAAATCGGATGTGGCTTAGAATCGAAAGCGAAACATTTGATGGATAGGGAAAATTGGCAAGAGTACGCTGTATCACCAATATCAATGATACAAGGCCCCCCAAAGGCATAAATAAAAATCGTTAATTGTTAAAAATCTTCAATAAAGAGCCCTCAAGGAATTTTAATACAGAACCTTGTCAGGTCTAGCTATGCCAATGAAAACTGGCAACCTCTTTCAAAAGGAAAAATGTAGCTGTCCACTCTGGTCACTTGCATCGACGACTTATCCCATTCAGCAGTTTATCTCTAGTATTCAGTCTATCCTAAACATCGCTGTCTGCTCGTATTTGAGAAATTTTTTTTATATACTCTTTCTTTTAAACCCTATGCATCAAAGATATCGGTAATAGCATCAAAACGAGTTCACTATGACGCAAGTATGAAAAGGGAGGCAATTTTACATGCAATTAAAAACGAAAACAAAGCAGCGGCTATTGAAAATTTGACACGGATGAAACAAATATACATCGATGGCATAAGCAAAATGATATAATTTTTGCTTGTAAATGTTTAACAGTCTTTAATAATTATCTTTCATTCTTCTATAAAACATTCCAAAAAAGTTTGCTTAATAAATGCATTGGATGGCCCGGAAAACGACATCGTGTGGGAAAATGGCGACGCAGGCACCCATTCCGCAATCACATGTTACATTGAGAGTGACGAATCATTGTTCAAGAACGATAGTGAACGGTTAATTATAGGTTCATGTATGTACTTGAAAGATTTTAGTACAGGTAAAATAAATTAATTATTAACTTATTATATCTCATTAAATTTTCTTAAAAAAATTACGAATCGGATATCGATGACGGCTTAGATTCGAGTAAATACGGTAGTTTAATTTTGAGATGCTTTTTAATAATTCTTTCTCATTAATGAAAAAAAAATAGTTATCATTTATAAAAAAACTAATCAATGACAATTCAAAAAAGTTTGTTAACAAAAAAGAAAATTTCCAATGGATTATGTTAAATTTGTGCACACACATATTACAAAACGATTAATTTGATCTGCATGAAATTGAATTTATAGGCCAAGGACTCTCTAAAAAGTATTTAAAAAATCAATTAAGATGCGATATTTTCTCAATGAATTTATATTTATGCAACCAAGCGAGAAGTTTTCGTGTTTAATCTACCTTAAGTTTTTTATTAAAAATATCTTGAGTTTCTGGGAAAATATAAGTAGAGAGAGAGGGGGGAAAAACGAATCAATGAAACACACACACAAAATCGCACAAAACTTGATCTGAATGACTTCTTTGTGAGTAATTTCCCTTCTTTTTGTGAACAACAAGACCGCTGCGATGTTTTAAATGTCAGAGTTCAAAAGCTCTTCGCAATGTTTCACTACATATGCGTACATTTAATAAACTTATTTACGTAAAATACAAATAATTTTTTTTAAATAGGAAGTTTAAAGTTTCTAGTACTTTTATAACAAGTTCGTCTTTGAACAGAGTGAAAGAAAACAAATAATTTTCAATTATTTAGTTTTCCAAACAGCAACAAATCTGGATTATAACTAATTTTTCTGCATAATGACATCTTCACTACCTTTTTTTTTTTAAATTTTTCAATTCTTTTGGAATACAAACTGCAATTTAAATTGCCCTAAGGCTGCGCAGAAACTAGATGAGTGTATGTGTGTGTGTGAGAGCGAAAAATATTTTCTCTTTGCTCCCATTCAACCAGGCGTAGAATTACCGTAATTTTCCCTCCAAGAGTTGTATTAGTCAAGTGTAAGGTACAAAGTGTTTATATAAATGTTCAAACAATTTGCATTCAGTTCGTGCAGATAAGATGAACGTATTTAAAAAAATGATTACGAAAAACGAAAAAGAAAACTTTTAAATAATACTTTTCTTTTTTTTTCTCATGTCATTGAATAAAACAATGGCAAAGTGACTTTGCACAATTCAGATTTATTTAGCTGCATTAACAACGTAGTTAAGATGCATAATAATGTTGGCGTGATTTAGATGAAGGAATCTTAACCTGATGGTAAAGTTACAAGCTTCTCAACCGTGATGTTCGAGTTCCAATTTCACTGAACTCTACAATATGGAGGGAAAAAAATATTAATTGCAGAACGCAATGGCAATGGGCTGAATTTGTAGCGGTCACATGATAAATATGACTACGTGTCCTCCATTAACATTAGACTTTTATTTGCGTGTATTTTTAAATCAAGTGCATTTTGTTTACTTATGTGCGTTATTATTGGTCACATATACTTTTTAAAAGAAAGTTTCTGTAAAAAAGCAAAATTTGGCAACATTAAAGCGCATGAACTGATTGGCTGGAAACATGATTGCATTTTTCGCATGATTAGACGCTACATAAATTTAGCAACTGATTGGCTAGAAACATGGGATTGCATTTATCATATGACTGTGACGTCACATGAATTTAGTCTATTGGGCTTTCTTAACCATTATTGTAAGTAAGATTGATTTATTGATTGTTTATTAACAACACACTTCAAAGCTACACGAGGGCTATATCTCGTTCATTAGAGGACGTTTCCTCAGCTGGCGCAACGCTCTCCATACTTCCGTACCACGTCAAAGTGAAGACTTGGAGCTTCGAAAAATTCAGCCTTTTACACGATAGGTCTTCAGTAGCTCTATTACTCCAAATTACGACTTGACAGAAGAAGGGCAGTTTTTAACCTCCCTGCCGCCCAAGGCACTTCAAACTGTTACACCCCTTCTCCCATTATTTCCAGAGCACCCCTTTCTTCAGCTCTTATCTTGCCAGTTTTGGTTCGGAACGGATTTTCTCTTAACTTTGTTACTCTTTCCCCTTGCTTTGTGTTTGTTCTTTGGAGAGTCTTTCCATTATCCATCACCTATGGACCAGCCGTTTCCTAGACTGGCAACCGGCATCCGTAAGGAAAGGATAGAGACATGGTTTGACCTTTCTTGTTCATTTCTTACCTAACGGCATCAAGAACCACCCAACACCCTTTTGTAAATTAGTACAGCATGTGACGGGTCTATCCGCATTAATTTCCAAACTAATCCTCTTGGGTTACTTTGGGGCCAGCATTTATTCTATTTCATAGCCTCTTCGGGAAAAACACGAGATAGTTATATGCTAATTAATTCGACTATATAAAGTCTAGATTTCGTAAATGTTAGAGCGAGAGAGAGAAGGAATTGCCAAACTAAATGTAAGAATCGTCTACGGATCCCTTCAACGAGCTTTGCGCGTATTTGATAGTATTATAGCAAAGTATTAGATTAATCATTAAAGGAATCAAATTAAGTACCGACGTGAGGTTAGCAAGAGTTCGTCTCCTTGTCAATTCTGATAGCTGAGATTACTTAGACGGGAATATTAGATTTGAATGTAGATTTGAGTATAAGGGTTGAGTATCAGGATTAATCTAGATATTAGAAAATCACTCCAAGGTTTCCACTTATAGATTGAACTTGTGCTTGTTAATTGTGTTTGTCTGTCTTCAATAAATAATTATTGTTATGGCTTTTGTTGGTGATGATATGTTTCCTTCTACACCAGGCGCGCCGGGCAATGTGAACCCAGTCCAAGATAGGACTGGGGTACGACAAGCATATTAATGAAATCATTTGCAATTGCAGTATAGAGTATACATTATTGTCGGAACTGTTTTCAACTTCTTAATTATTATCTTTTTCATCGCTTATCGCTATGCGCCACTCTTCTGAATGTTTTGAAATTAAATCTCAAATATTAAGAGCGAAATTAATTATTACTTTTCATTCAAAGTTAATTCATATACAGATGTATCTGTTATCACAAATGGATTCGGAATCCAATCAAATTTTTTAATCTACGGCGGATGATCAGAAAAAAAGTTTACAAGCCGCAGCATTTGAAAACTACATATTGTGGAGAAATTTTGTTTCCCCAGAGTGGAGACAAATGACGCTACTTGTTACACAGCTGGTTTGCGGGTAGGTATTGAAAGTTCCCAGACGGTTCAGGACGATTGAAATGGCAAGAGCTTAGGAAATTGGTCTCGCTTCGAAGTGCGAGCCGTGATTCGATTTTTATGGACAAAGACTGCGACCGCATCTGACATTCCCAGTCAT
Source organism: Trichonephila clavata (assembly GCA_019973975.1). Lineage (NCBI taxonomy): Eukaryota > Metazoa > Arthropoda > Arachnida > Araneae > Nephilidae > Trichonephila > Trichonephila clavata. Next base: position 9,087 of record BMAO01027989.1, read on the forward strand.
ATCGTGGAAGTTTACGGTGAAGAAACAATAAGCAGACAACGTGTAGCGAAATGGTGTCACTCTTTTCAATCAGACCGACAGGATGTCGAAAACCGCAATAGGGCAGGGAGTGGCCGGCCAAGTTCTTCAACGACAGAAGTTAACACGGCACGAATTTGAGAAATGATTCAAAATAATAGACGGAAAACTCTGAGTGAAATCTCGTCAGAGCTGGGACTGAGCTAAGGTAGCGTGTAGCATATTGTTTATGATGTGCTGCAATATTCCAAGACAGTGCTGTGAAAACATCCGCCGAGACCTGACTGACCTGACTCAATGGACAGGGCCCTGATTTCTACCAAGACGGGTTAAACAATTTGGTTCTGCGTCCTGATAAATGCCTAAATAGACTTGGTGATTTTGCCAAAATGTGACTGTCACGTATGCCTCTTAATTCCATTTTGTATTTTCTTTCTATTGTTAATAAATATTTCTTTATTCGACTAGTAACGTTTTTCTGTGTTAAGCCAGAGTACAACTAAGCCTGGGTTCGATGCCCGATGCCACCAAATACCCCCGAGTACACACGGAGTATGTGCTCGTTAAATCAGTGGGTCCGAAAGTCTTGTGGGCAGTCGCAGCTGGAACCACGAGTGCAGGGGGCTGGAGAATATTTTCCACCCCTCCAGTTCCATGCCTAAATTGTGGAGGTGGCGATAGGTGGGGTCACCATCTATCGTGTAAGAACCGAGATAAATCGTACGGTCACCTTCATGGGGCTAAAAGCTTAGGCTAATGATAGACGTAAAATTCTAGCCCTTATCCGCGATGAATTTCGTGGACCTTGATCTCAAGTAGCTGTCAATCTAGTGGCATAAACAACATAACTAAGAATTTAAAAAAAAGTGGCGGCACACAGAAGTGCAGCGGCACAGTGGTTGAGAATCACTGCTTTGGAGTCTTGAATCCTGTACCTCGAAGGAGGAAAGAGGAGATGAGTCTCGGTTACGGGAAATAAACCTGGAAGGAGTTGACGTTAGTTAAAAAATATGGGATGTTTTTGATATTTTGCTAATATTAGTTTCATAATTTGAATAGTAATATACAATATATTTTGCATATGTGACTTGCATAAATTTTTTAAACATTTTGCATTTTTCATGAAATTTTAATGAAATATTTGCTTGTAAGTAAATTTGAATATTTTAAAAAAGTATTGAGAAATAATGCAGTGTTCTAAAGAGTATTTTTTTATTTGAATTAATATTGTTCACACACACACATAGGGCCTTTTAACAATGAACGTAATTTTGAGCCATGCCAACTAACGAGGCTGTCTCCTGAGCTGATACCTCACACTTTTAGCTTCTACATCTCGCAACATGAGAGGTGTTTTTTTTTTTTAACATTTATAAACCCGTGCACCACCGAACGTATAACACGGGGGTAAACAACACAGACAGAAGAAAGGATTACAACACAAACATCCATGCCTTCTCCGGGATTCGAACCCAGTCCCTGCGGCACCGCAGTCAGCTTCACTGACCACTATACCGGATGGGCGGCTAACATGAGAGGGTTGAGATCAAGAAAATTCAGTTTTATTTCTCTAATCGGCTGCAACTAGGAGTTCGGGATTTCAACTTTTTAATTCCTCCGTGGCAAAAATTTGTAGCAGGGATGTTTCTATTGCTATGCAAAAAGAAATACCGAAGTGAATAACATCATTTTTTCTCATTCAAACGAGTTTTTATAAAGTTTTATAGATATACCCAACTTCTTTCTGAAGTATCCCAATAAGTATATGCCGCTGCCGAAGTTGAAAACAACTTCATAATCTTTTGAGAAACATTTAATTGAGTATCATTTCATTCTTAATGATTTAAACACATCGTCGTTGTCGTCATCACTATTAAACGAGCAGAAAGCTCTCATTTCTCCACATGACTGCTGTGCCAGAATCGAGACTCATATCTACGACCTCGAAGTTTATGTCTTTGTCAATTCTGTCTAGTCGTTAAAAAAAGTAAACAAACGTGATAATACGTTCTAATCCATTTTCTTTGGAAATGTAATTCTCTTTCACTGTCAAACTAGCAATTTTAATGAGTTAGTAATAAGAGAAAAAGAATGGAATTAAACATTATTATCTCACTTCTTTTGGGTAAGATTAAAGAAACAAAAAATCTAATCGAATTAGGGTATGTATGTATTTGAATGGCATTATTTACTTATTCTTTCTTTTCTTTTTTTGCAAACCATCAAAACTTTGAAATAAAGTTGATTTTCTAATGATTCTTAAACATCAATAAGTATATAATCATCTTATGAAGGCCTTTAAATCATAATTTTTATTATAATTATGATATAAAAACGGAAATGTTTGATTTCAATTGCCTCTTTTTTTCTAATTGATCGAAAATGGCTTTTATTTTACCAATTGATCAAAAATGACTAATAATTTACTAATCAACAAGATCACCATTTAATTTAATCTATAAATTTTAATACTGCTGCCTCAATTTGCCACCATTTGTGATGCCTTAAAAATAATAACCTGACTTAATTCAACTGCTTCTTATCCTACATTTTATTTTGTTATTTTGCATTCCATCTGAAACGTTGTTCATATAACCATAGCAATACAAGAAGATCTAACACAAATGTCAAATAACGTTCTGAGAAAATAAACATTCATAATTCAAGCTCAAGAACACGTCATAGCGAGTCCAAACGTGTTTGAATCAGAAATAAAAAGATCAAAATTTCGCAAGATTGTTCCACGGGTTTTTTTTTTTTTTAGCGAATGAGTATTTTCTTTGAAAATTTTCCACATTCAGTAAATAAAATATTTTAAAGTGAAAAAAAGTATGCTTATAGTTTTAAGATAAAATTAGCTTACATAAAATGCAAAAAAAAAATATTAATGAAAAAGGGAGAGAAGAGAAAAATTTGCTTGTTCTTCTACTAGTAAAATTTAGATAAAATTTAAAATTTTATGACTGGGTAAAGATGTTCTTAAGGATAAAAATTTCTTCAAAAAGTTTCTAAAGTCAAAAAATAATTATTATATATTATGGTGTATTTTTAAATTAAGTGCATTTTGTTTATTTATGAGCGTTATTATTGTTGATAAATATGTAGATACTAAAAGATATTTTTTTCTGTAGATAGCTTAAATTCACACGTGTTTTTAACTATTTTTCTTTCCATTATTATTTCTAATCATTCGCAAAATTTATAAAGTTTTCCACGCCTTAAAATTAATAATTTTGAACAGGAAAAAATTGTTCATATGTCAAGGAATTGTTATTTTTTTTCTTCGATTAAATATTGAAACACTCCACCTTTCAATCTCAAATACTTTTCTTTAAATCGGTTTTTACAAAAGTTAAAATACAAATATCAAACGACTTTTATCTCCCAGATTCGTTTTTAATATTTATGACCTCAATATTCGCCACATTATGAGAGTATTACTAAAAATTTTTATTGAAAAGAAAAAAGGAAAGAAAATAGCATTAAAGAAAATCTTTTGGTCAGATTTGCTGTTTTGAAGTATTTTATTATCACAGACGATAATTTATGGATCAATTTTAACTTAGCTATCTCAGAATAAATTTTTGGAAAGAAAAGAACATTTATTAGACAAAAAACATAATCGTTGGATGCCTTTTTATGATTTTAATGTGGACTATACGAAGAAAAATGCGTTTAACATCTAAAAGTAGCATATAAAATAAGTCCCATTTCGTGCTATTGAATTCACAAGTGTTTGCAGAATTTTGTAGAGTTCGAAATTCTCGAAATTCTTTTCAGGAAGAAAAACATTCGAATGTCGATTGCAGTCCAAGGAAATGTGTTGGCAATATGAAAAGTATCAATCGATGATAATTGCTGTACTTAGCAATTGATACGGAAACAACACTGGATTCGCCAGCTCATAAAAAATTACTTGTGAAGATTTATACATGAAAAAATTAGACTGACTTTGGGTCCTCATTAATTTAACAGCATACTAACAATAAGATTGTTTCAGAATGCATTGTTTCTTCAATCATAGATGGTGATGTAATGTATATAATGTTTTTTGATTTCCAACACGTCTACAAAGTACACTAGTGTCCAGAAGTTAAGCATAATTGATAATTATGTGAATAAAGAAGGAACTGTAAATCAGAATGGCGGGAAACGTGATATGCGAGTGTAAAATGGTTATAAAATAAGGAAGCAAATCAAAAGAATGATTATAATTAATTTTATTATCCAAAGTAGCAGTTTGAAAGGAAACTGAGCATAGCAAGGATCCACACTTTAAAGAAAAAATGAAAGAAAACATTAAATAAAATACTGATACTGCAGTTTAATAAGGCGTGTGGTCATCTCTGATAGCCAGGCACGCTGCACAGCGATTTACCATACTTGCTATGAGATGAGGAATGAGTTGTGGGCTCAAACGGTTCCAAGCTTCTTGGAGCTCTCTTCAGTTCTGTAATGGAGCTTGGTGGGTGCGAAAGGGCTGCAATTTGTCTCCCGAGCATATCCCATACATGCTCGATAGGATTTAAATCATGGGAGTTCGCAGGCCACGACATGCGCTGGATGTTTTCCGTTTCAAGGAAGTCAACAATCAGCACCGCTCGGTGACATGGGGCATTATCATCCATGAATATGAAATCAGGACCGACAGCACCTCGAAACAAGCGAACATAAGGTTCAAGAACTTCGTCTCTGTATCTTTGAGCAGTCACAGACCCCGTGTCAAAGAAATGGAGGTCTGTGCGGCCGTCCATCATGATGCCTGTCCATACCATTACTCCCCCTTGATGGAAAATGATGTATTTCCGTTATGTTTCTTGGTTCAAAACGTGTTCCCCGTTCTCTCCATATCGTTACCCACCGAGAATCACTACTCAGACTAAACCGGGACTCATCACTGAGCATTACATTGGCGCACTCTCCCACACTCCAATGTTGATGTTTCAAGTTCCAGTTCAAACGAACGCGTTTATGCGCAGACGTGAGGGGAATGCAAACTGCTGGTCTTCTGGCATACAGGCCAGCATGATTGAGTCTCCTGTAAACAGTTTGTCTTGAAATTCGTATTCCTGTGGCGACTGTGAGCGCCGAACCCAGTGCTCTGGCAGTACTGCCCCTCTGACTTCGCGCACTTATTACCAGATATTGGTCTTGGCGAGGGGTTGTGACTCTTGGTCGACCTAATACTTGTTGTCGGGTAACATCTCCCGTTCTTTGAAACCTCTGCCACAGTCTTGAGATCACAGACTGGCCCACATTCAGAATTCGAGACACTTCGGTTTGTGATCGTGAGGATTCCAGCATTCCAACGATTCTTCCTTTCGTAAACATGTCCAATTGGCGTCTTTGTGCCATCATTCACCTTGTTTGGTGGTTAACAACGTTCCTTCGCACAGCAGTTGCACGAAACTTGTCTGAACTGCCTATGCTGCGTGAATCGTTTTCTCCGTGTTCCGACATGCGCCGGTGTTTCGCGCAGGACGTAGTCGACTGAAAAGTTTTGCATAAATCCAATGTTTCTTCTTCAACCAATTAATATCAGCAAGAAATTTGAAATAATTTTGCGAATATTTACTCCATATTTTCCGCATTTTACGATTTATGCTTTACTTTTGGACACCAGTGTATATGTTTTTGAATATAATCCCAAATCATATCAATGGTGAAAAAATGAGTAAGAGAAAGAAATGTATGTTTTTTTTTTTCGGAAGTATAAGTTTTATCAAAAGAGTGAGTAATTGTGGGGTTTAATGGCACAGGAGCGATTTCGACTATACTGCACAAGTTTTGTCAAAACCATTAAAGCTGAAAAGACAAAAGACAATTACAACGGACACCACAAATTTTTCAATAACTGAATTTTAGAAGACTTATGCTTTACGGTGGTGTCTTCTGCTTCAACCAGATTAACAGTTGAATTTATTAAACAAAACTTTTCTTTAAAAAAGGATAAATAAAACATCCACCCTATTCACCGGATCTTATTATGAGTAAATTTTGGCTATTTTTCAACTTATAAAAAACATATGAATGGTATTTTCTATTCGGAGATGAGAATGATACGACACAAAAAAATTTTTTTAAAAAAACAGAGTGTATTTTTAACTGATTCCAAGAAATGAAGACTTGAAGAATTTGGAAAATGTGTCTGAAGATGTACATTGATGCTGGTGGAAACTACTTAGAGAATACTCCTAAAATTAGGTAAGTTTAACTTTTAACATTTAGTTATGTATCAAAAATTTCAGAATAACTTTCGTGAAAAAAAAAAAGGGGAAACAAATTAATGTCGAGTTTTGCTTCCTGAACTATCAATTGAAAAATCGATTTGTATGTTTAAATAATTGGACCAAATAATTATTTATTTCAAGTTATTTAATTAAAATAATTAATATTGTGTAATTAATTGTGATTGCTATTTTATTTAAAATATTATTGCAGTTTTAATTATTTCAGATTATTTAGTTCAGCAATCGCAGTTTATTATATTTAGTAAAACAGTTATATTTCTATAGATAAAAAATTAGTAAGCTCAGAGATTATTTTATTTAATTGAATAGTAGCTGCTGTGTATTTTATTATAATGTGTGACTATATGTTTTTTTAACCTATTGACATCTAAATTACGGGATTAAGCCTTCGATTGTATCCAAAAATCTTTATTGACTTCACTTGTCGCGGCCCAAAGATCGAGGCTGAAAGAGGGGTCGAGGAAGAAGTAGACGTGATCTTAAAAATAGCTACTTCTATTCTATCTTTAACACTTTATGAAGAAAAAAAATAGTTTTATAGCTTAACTTTGGGAGCAATCTGAAATCCTAACGCCTAACCGGTTATATAAGACTATTGAAATTCACTCTTCTTTAGTTGAAGCTCCTTGTTTTGATCTTTCTCGAAGCCCGATAGCTCGGTCAGCTCCAAGGTTGCTTACTTCCACCATTCCTGATGGATCCTTTGTCACACATCGACTATTAATCTCAAGAAGTGCGACCAACCAGTCGCTGTTCACCTTTTCTAATACTTGGATTTAACACTTAAGGATCAACGATGAACCATTAACCTCACATACTCAACGACAGGCATTTAAACAGTAATTACATTTGCCTAAAATCAAGTCATCTTTACGGAAAGCGGTTTTTAGACTAAAATCACAGCTAAAGAATATTTTCCCCCAAGAGGATAAGTGGAAGAAACCGGATAGAACACCCATTACACACTTCTTGGTTTGAGAAAGACAGGTCTTGAATTTCTAAAACGGAATATATTTATCTTTTACACTTCCGTAACCTCACCTCCTTGGGAGCAGTTCCTCAGAACTCGTTCATAGCAGATCTCTAATCAACAAAAGAAGCCCGCTTGCCAGATTTCAAACCTAGGTCTAATAGTTGAAAAACGGGAATTTGTACCGATAGCACCCCCTCCAAGGGGAGGGGGTGCTATCCCCCTCTTCCTTGGGAGTCGATTTCCATAAAGCTCGTTTCAAAGTGTTACCAATTCAAGAGATGTCGCCAAATGCAGTAATCGTTTTCTGACCATGAAAAGGTATTCCACTATTGGCTGCATATCACAACATTTGGCAACTTCACACGTACACGAACACAAAATTTTCCTTAAGGTGGTTTAAAAAAAATTCACTAAAAAAAAAATATTTTTTGGTGGAAATGAGGCTATGGCCCCTTTAAAACTCCAGAGAAACTCCTTGGAAAATTCTGGAACTCTAGAACCATAGGATAATCTGGGGTCGATTTGTATAAGTTACAAACAAATACACAAATGCATTCAAATTTATACTAAGATAATGCAAGAAATAAAACAATTTTTTTTTTTGCACATGATAGAAGAATAAGCAATGGGAATTGAAAGTTGTTCAGCATTTTCTGACAAAAGGGATTTATTTTATGAATCTGACGATTCCAGGAATTTAATCACTAGAGCTCCTAAAAGAAGAAAGTAAACAAACAAAAAATTTCGTCATTGGATCTGATTTCGGACATGGCGGAGTTGTTGCGACGTAAATATCGAGGTCATTTAGCGGTTTCGCTTTTGCTTTTTTAAATCGACTGAAGCTGCGTGCTTTTTTTAAAAACAAATAAATAAACAAACAAACAAAGTCTTCAAAGTTTTCTTCTGAGTAATCACATAAGTAAGTGGTTTGTGTACGATGGTTTTTAGCAACATGACTGCTATTTTTTGTTTAGAACTCATTGTAGAATGAACAGCTGAAACTTCCTTTCAATTTTATTTCTGGATTGTTGATCCATTCGCTTCAATTTTGCACGAGGTAGTTGCAACAATTTCGCATTGCAACATTTAGCAAAACGGATTTTGAATTCTACAAAATTTACATCTTGTGTTGGATGGCGACATGGAACTTTAATTCGAAGATAACTAAAAATAACATTCTAAACTTAAGGTAAATCATGCCAGTATTAACACCGCTAAAAGTCTAAAAGTTTACTTTCATATTTTGTCGATTTTATAACCAGTTATTCCTAATTCTCCAAAACTCCAATTTGCAACAAAATAGTATTGATCTCTGTTAAACTGGAATAAGAATATACTCTTGAAATCGAAAATGCACTCACCTTGGCAGAATCATCCAGCCATGGATACTTTTCGCAACCACTATCATAGACATAATTGTGCTTCAAGCGCATATACCTCTCAATGAGTATTCTGCGAGTTCTTTCTGCTTCTGGAATATAGGGTGATGGTTCCATCAGGATTTGTGATATTCTGTTTTATAGTTATTCAATACAAAACCTGTAAAATTAAATTTTATACATATATTATATGATTTATTTCATTTGAAGAAATTTATGTGGGTTAATTCAATAGCTAAATTTTAGAGTTGAACAACGTGTTATTGACACACATAATTGCACATTTATTCTGATTTTTACTTCCAAAGCAATCAATGTCATAATAACGTTGTGACCGTCTTTGATCTAATTTCTTCTTGCCAATGTAGGGTCATCTTTTGTTCCCCACCCCTATCAATTATTTTTAAACTTCAATTTTTTGGGCTAAATAAATAAGTAATATAGAATTTTTGAATTCCTCTAATAAAAATATCGTCTGTTGGCTTCTTTTCATTTCTGCATTGTGGCGGCATACAAAAAGTCGTTTGCTTAAATTTTTGTTCGTTTTCTTTGAAATATTCTATTAGTTTATTATTGTAATATCTAAAAATGGCTTCTAATAGTAAAGAAGGAGAAAAAACGTTCGAAAAAAAAATTGATTTTTTTTTTTTTTACTTTAATTTAGGTAAATTAGTTTGGAACATTGCGAAATAGTAAATGGTCCTCATTCGATGGTGAAGTATGTGATAAAGCGTTTTAAAGAAAAAGAATCGAAAACAAACGAAGAAAAAGGCGTTAAATAAGTTCATTCAACGTGATCAGGGATTTATTGTTAGTAAATTTGTCAAAAATCCACATTTGAGCTGGCTTGGCTAACTGTAAAAAATCGCGTATTTTTTATTAAAGTTTTTATTTTTAAGATAATGCTTCCAAACTTCACACATTAATTTCAAAAACAAAGTACTTTTAAATAAAAAATGTACAAAAAATACTGTTTAAATTATTTTCCCCATAAACGGTATTTTACGAAAATCACAAAAAAAAAATTTACAATCCGTAATTTTTTCAATCTTTGCCCAAAAGTTTGATAACATTATTCTACAAACGCAACAAAAGTTTCGTATGATAATCTTAATAAATAACGAAGTTATTCAATTTTGAGTTAAAAATTTTGACTATTTTACGAAAAATTGTAAAAAAAAAAGTTTTGAGCATTTTTTTTTAAATGACTGGTTCTAAAAGAAAAAAACTTGAAGTTATTTAGTGTAGAATATCGTTTTCATTATACGAAAATAAATTCATACGCAACGATTTAGAAATAATTTTCATAAAAACGCATCAATTTTAACTCTTTTTTACAAAAATCTTAAAAAATAGAAAATATCATTGTTTTGTAAAAAATATTGTACCGTACTGTGGCGAAATAAATGATCTTTCCGATTCTGTAATTATTTTTTGTCTGATTTCAAAAGAGAAAATTGGATGGGTATTTTAAAGTGGTCGAAAAAGTGAGGATACAAACGGATTTGAAGTTTAGCCAAATAAACAACCCTCAGGAGTAAAACAATTAGGCGTTTTAAAGTTTTTAATTAATATCTTCTCAACTAATGGCAATATCGGAATGAAAAATAGTTTACGTCCTATTCTCAGACCTACTGAATATACGCACAAAATTTCATAAGATTTTGTCTAGTCGCTTTGGAGGAGTTTGGCTACAAACACTGTGACACGAGAATTTTATATATTAGATATATCTTGTTCAAATTTCCAATCGTTAATAAAATACTCTCTATTCATCCATTCAAAGTACTAATTGCTTAAAAAGATTTTTTTATATTACTTTCTGTGTTAAAATTGCGCGTTATACGCCAGATTTTACGGTAATTATTTATTAATAACTGTTCTGGTTACAGTATACTATCATAGCATTTATATTAAATAATATCACTAACTTCAAATTTCAAGTAATTAAATATTCATTTTTTGTGTTGAGTATTTTAGTATTTCGAAAATGTCCCCCCCCCCTTTGTGCTTCTCTTGAATATTTCACCCCCTGACAACCTTAACTTATCATTTATCCCTAAACAAAAACGATAAAATTAGCCTGGTTTCGTTTATTTCTTACCTACCCTTCATTCGGTTACTATATGCATATTTAGTTTTACACAAAAATGAAAGGTGCTATCATATTCTCTTCACTCTTTTTTTGTCGGAAAATACGCTCACCCACGCACCGGATGCTTACAATTTCCCTTTCGTATGAAATAGGATATTATAATTATTTATAGAAGAAAGAAGTACAAAAAAAGAACCAAAGAAAACCTAGTGAGAATTTTTACTTATTGTTAAAAATAAAAGGTAGACAGTTTTGTTATGTTAATGTTATGAATCTTTCCCATGCAAAATTTATTTTAAGCAATGTTAATGTTTGAACACGATTAAAAATGACGTTATTTTTCTACGGCCTTTTTTTTTTTTTGCTAGATCTATATGACTTATGACCTTTCCAACTTATGATCACAGTGTTTAAATAAATAAAAATTGTAAATAAAGAAAGATAATTGCATTAGTGAGAAAATAATACGTGCAACGCAAAACACGTTAAGTGCTTCACATTCTGTACTATTATTATATTTGCACTCTATATTATATTCTATTATTATCTATACATTACACAAATGCTATTCTGTACTATTATTATACATAGGTTGAAATTTTGTATTTTTTTTATACAATTTGTATAACCATTTGAATAAAAGTAATGCTGAAAAATATAAATCAGGCGTTCAATCTATAAGTCGCAACGGAACTCGGTCGTATATGGAGTATGATATGTTTACGTAATTAGAGAGAGAGATAGATATAATATATGAATAAAATATATGGTACAAAAGAATATCCTACTCAGATTGGATAATAACAGAATTTACAAGAATCTGAGGTACTAAGCTATTAAAAATGTAAAGACCGAAACAATCATTGGACTAAAATGGAGAACTATTAGGATTTCTAAAGCTGTCTCTGATTTAGGACAGGGAAATCGGGTTTAAGCATTGCTTTATGGATCCAACCTTCCCCGTCAGCAGAAATTTTCGACTTAATAGAAAAACAGAGCCCTATTGAAAATTAGGCCTATATCACACGGGGATTGACACAAAACAATAAAAATAAAATGAATGTATGTACATACATATGTGCACAAACAAAATCCTTAATCAAATGCTAAATTGTCCTAAATCTAGCTTAAAGCTAAACTATTAACCGAAGTATAACAAAATAGTTAAAGTCAAAATTAAATGGCTCTAGTAAAATATATTAGAAAGCTCTCAGCTTAGGAATTAAAGTTACAGGGGATTAAACACAATTTTAAGGTTAGAAAAGATTTCCTCTATGTTTGCCTGCATCACTGGGCTGATAGGAAGAGAAAATATTGTAAGAAAAGAATGAATAAGTTTCTAAAATACTAAACCCAAATAAAGCTTTATGAACCTCAAACTACATAAGAGCATAAAAAATAAAACCAGAAATGAAAAGATATATATGTGGAGGAATATATTTATATATATTGAAACATTTCGCTCAGGCTGAAAAGAATACGTTGCAATTTTAGTGTATGTTTTTCAGAAATATAAATCCCTTAAAATAAATAGTAAGTTTTTAAAATTTCGAAATACTTAAAATATTATATTGAGTTTCAGATTGTTCTGTAGTTGTATTTGCAGCAAGTATAAAAGAAAATATTTATCAATTCTAATAGAAATGAACAATGCATAAAAACTTATTCCTCGATTCCTTTAATAAAACCAGAGAAGTACATTAACTTATAACATTTTTGTCACAGCTACCTTTATTACCACACGAGGAACCGTTTTAAATCTTTCCAACTTATTGCAATTGATTGATACGGATAATGAATGCGTCGATTTGAGAGGAATTTATTCTATCTTCTCTCCTTCTCGCACCTGTGAGCCCATCAAAAGACTCCTGACCTACCTTGCAAACATCCGCCACGAATTGTGCTCCATTTCCCATACCGAAATTCCTTTCTAATGATTCCTTCTTTTCCAGTTAATTGGAATTCATATTCGCGTCGAATAGTTTCGGAGCTTAAACAAAAGGGAAACTTCGTGAGTTTGCAGCGTCGTATAATCTGTTTTTGTGAACGCAAAGCAGCTAATAGGATCAGGTTTTAGCCTACAAATTGTTTTTGAAACACTTTAACTTTATTTTGCTGGTGGAAAAGATGTTTAATGCACCAGATAAACGTTATGGGGAAAATACATTGCACTTTGGAAAGAATTTATTAGAAGAAAAGGTCAAACATTAATTTTTATTGGTCTGACTGAAAATATCAAGAGCTGGCAACAAATCACGTTTTGATAAAAAGAAACATTATTTAAGGTATAGGACTACTTACGACAACTTTTTTTTAAAAAAATGGAGATATGGGGATTTTTGTTGTTGTTGTTGTTTTTGAATTTGTTTAGTACATTTTGAGAAAAATATGCGAAAATTAAGAAGATAAAAAGAAATTATTATTACTAAAATGGGAAAAAATTGGTAAAAATTTACAAAAAATTACATAAACGAGGCCCATTCTGTACCAAAAGTTTATAAACAAATTTTCGATTCTGATCTGTTGCTATGTTATTCATTTTTGAAATGACCTTCAGGATAAGAGATATTATAATTTTTACAAAAACTACAGCATTTTATCTTAGTTATTATATAAAATTGCTTAAAATAACAGCGATTACATTAACATAAGGGACTGTAAATTTTGTAATAAAACAGTGATGGATAAATCTGAAGGTTGTGACGGGTTCTTACGCGTTTCACTAACCTTCTCATATATTCTATATTTTATTTAATTCAACCAATCTCCACCGGGAGCCAAAGCGTGATTTATGCAAATGAGATATTTTATATAAGTTCGGGTTTAGCGAGTTAGGGAAGAGAAGAAATGAAAGAGAATGAAATGAATGAGAAAGTGTTTTTCAAATGTAAACGTAGATGTTGTGAGTGGAGTCCATCGTACCGTTGTGGATAAAATTAGTTTATAAAAGAACTGCGAGAATAGCTGAGAAAGAAGTCGCCTATTAAAGGAATCCTAATTGAAGTTGACCCAATCAAGATCTTAAAGAAGCAACTAGACGAACCTGCCATAACATAAGAAATCAGGTTAGTTTCATTGATTCCAATTAAGTATAAGTGTGTAGCTGTAATTGTACGCGTCTATCTTTCGTAGATTCAGATAGGATTCCGTCGTTCATGATTATTGAACCCTTCTCATTCTCCACTGTGTTTTATTGTTCTTAAAATTGAATAGTATTTGTGTAATCTCTTAATTAAGAAAAATCAATAAATAAGATTGATTTGTTAAAATGAGTAGTGAATTTATTATGCATTCAACAAGTTCGGATTCAGGTAATACCCGAAGGGGAGTTGATAATCTTAGGGGTAGCGAGAGACTACGACAAGGTTAAAACACTTCTACTATTATACTGAACAACATAAAAATTTTAGTAAATTATTTCCAAAACTTTTTGAGCAACGTCTCCGTTGAGCATTTTTTTTTAAAAAAAACCCACATTTCGAGTAAAACGTGTTTTAAAGTATGACATCTTGCTTAAAGTATAATGGCATCTGCTTTTATTAAAATACTTGTAGTTTTTGTTCTAGTAAACGGAAAATAATAAACTTGGTATTTTTATAAAGCTAATAAGATGGTCTATAAAATAAAGTTTTAAAAAAGTTTGTCAATTTTTGGCGAAATTTACAATTTTAGGGTAGTCGGATATCTTAACATTTAAATAAATTTTTTCTTTGTACTTCTTTTACTTTAATTAAATCAACCTGAAGTGGTTATATAAATTCATTTTAAAATGTATGACACCAGAAAAAGTAATACATGTATAAAAACAGTCGGACTTCGATTTAACGAACCCTTATTTAACGAATTTTTCTTTTACCTCGATTAAAATGAAAGCAAAAACTCCAATTTAACGAATAATAAACCCAGCATCAACGAATTATTTCTGCAGTTGAAAAAAAAAATTAAGAGTTTGCGTTAAAAAAAATTGGATTTGTTTTTTCAAATAACATCCAAACAATTACATAACGTAACAGAGAAAAGATTTTTCTTGTAAGTAGCAATTTTCGACGGTAGAGGGGGTGCACAACGTTATTAAACTTAACTGGTGCAGATGAGTCATGAGTGTAATCGACCGTGTTGGTTTTGAATAGGGCAGGAAACTCCATTCTTATCTCATCCCACTCCATAACACAGGGAATATTTTAAGATTTTAACAATTACGCTGCATTAGATGACGGACTACCTATCTGTTCAACTAGAGTTCAGGAAGCTGTTGACTTGTCGGGACCGATAAATAGCAACTCTGATGCAGAAGTTGATAATGAAACTCTTATCAAAACTGTTCCATTTTCTAATGCTTTACATTGTTTGGAAACTATGAAAACATACTTTGTGCAGTAGGATATAAGTGACACAGTATTTTTTTTCTCTGCATAAAGTCGAAAAAAGAACTTTTTCGAGAGTCAGGAATCAAGAAAATTTTCAAACATTTATCAGTCAGTATTTTAAAATTTACAATTATAACTGGCGGTAATAATTCACCAGTAGCTGTTGGAAAAAAAGTGTAAAATTTTCTAAGTATGAATATTTTTTGTGTAGTTGCTCATTGTAGAATTTCCAAAAGCAGGGCAGTTTTTACCCTCACCGGCGCCCTAGGCACTTTAAACTGTTACGCCTCCACACCCCACAATTCCCCTCTCCTTCAGTTTTTACCTTGCCAGGTTTGGTTCGGAAGGGATTTTCCCTTTACTCAAACTCTTTTATTTGTTTTTGCTCTTTGAAAAGTATTTCCATTACCAAACACCTAAAAACAACACTGGCAACCGAGAGTGGCATATTTTTGACACTCTTGTTCATTTCTTAGCTTACGGCATCACAGTACCCCCCCCCTTTTGTAAATTAGTACAGTAAATTAATGAAATGGTTTGCAATCACAATATAGAGTATACATTATTGTTTGAAATATTTTCAACTTGTTTATTCTCATCTTTTTCTTCGCTTATCGTTTTACTATGTTTTACTTTTAGGCATTCTTATTTTTTGTTGCGTCACTGTCATTGTACTTGTTCAACAAAGTTTTTCTCCGAGTTTTGATCATTACACAATCGTTAATGACATCATTGCAATCAATATCCATTGTGATATCATTTTGAGTACATAGAAATATCATACTGTTAAGCATTTCTTTTTCTATAGTAGATGTCATTTCTTTACTCTCTTAAGAGCAGAAATGCTTTTCTCATGATTTGTTAGGCGATGGTACGTTCACTGCAATTTAATTTCTGTCTCTTTTTTCGCCCCCAAATCTTTTGCGCCCTCGGCATGTGCCTAAGCGTAAAAGCGGACCTGTCCAAAAGGTAAAAGCAAAAGATTTGTATTTTGCATTTACCTCTATACGATGTAACGAATAACGCTGATTTAACGAGCAAAATGTTCGATCCCGATGAATTCGTTAAATCGGGGTCCGACTATATTCTTAAAAAAAGTGAAGGTGGGTATATATTTCTTATTGTTTAAACTAGTGCGCTCCTAATCTTCTTGGAGCAAGTCCCCAACTCAACTCCAATACTAATGTAAGTTTATACTTTTACTACACGTATATTGATTTACTACACTGTATCAATGGAATTTCGACTCATTTTGTAACTACGCTGTTTTTATCTTAACAAATAAAATTAAATAATCAACTTAGCATTATAGTGTAGGAGACAAAGTGTAGAACATATTTTAAGCAGATAAAAGAAAAAAAAAGTGTTGTTGTTTCAAATCCCCTCGGAGCAGGAAAGCCTACACCAAGTCCATTTGACCTTTCCGCATAAGAATGTCACAAACCAGGTCTTGATCTCCAAACAACTGTCCCAGGGAAATGCCCCAGCAGTCCAGAAGATGAACAGAAAAAGCAGGGAGAGAACAGGAACAGGTAAAGAAAGGTTTTACCCCCTGCACAAAGGTCATACCACGCGGCGACCGCTTCTAAGGCGCGCCAAGGCTGTCTGAAGAGCCCTAGATCTCCTGCACTGTAGAGATAGGCCATGACTCTTAGCTGCGTACCAGTGGTGAGCAGGAGGATTTCGCCACATCAGATTCATTTTAGCTTTGTGCAGGGAATGAATTTCAGAATGGCTCAAGACTGGGGTTAGGGAGATCCCAACCCCGACCAGCCAGCTCATCAGCGGCCTTATGGATGGAAAAAAAAAGTGTTTATTCTAATTTAGAAACGAGTAGTATAATAAAATATGCTCCTCCAATAGGATAATGAAGTCAAAATGCAATATTAATATTAAAGTATTTTTCAATGCGATTTTATACTTCCAATCTTTAATATTAGGGGTGCAAATCTTAAACCGGATTTTAAAAAAATAGTTTCTTCGATTTCTTTCATTGTCATGAATAACAGTCATTAAAAAATTCTTTATTCAAGTATACAATCAATAAATCTTAGATAACGTCTACGCTTACGACCAGAATAATTACCTTATCTTAAAAAAACAATCAAGTACACTTTCACGCATAATACATTAATTAGACTTCAGTAATAGCTGTGCATCCCCGCCCCCCTCCTTTACCTACATGCCAAATAAAAAAACACAAAAAAAAGTCTGCCTTCTCCCCCAAACTCGCTATTGTTTTCTTTGATAAGACGTTAGTTAAAGCGATTGAAAATTGAATTTTTCATAGTTTAAATTATCTATGTTCACGTAAGACAACTTTAAGTTTTCGGTTTAACGGCAAATTTTGAATTCGAGGAAATAGGGCTCGCAGCCCCGAAATCCCAGTGTTTCTTCTCCAAATCCCCGAAATCTTTTCTAAAGAATTTAATTTTCAGAATATTTATATTTTTTTTATAAAATATGTACGTAGATTTTTTTTTCATGCGGAATTATTTTTTTCATATTGATAAATATATTGAAAAAATAATCTAACGGAATAATTTTAAAAACTCTGAGTACTAGACTACTACTAAGTACTAGACTTTAATATTCAGTTTACAAATGGACTAAATTCACAGACAAGTGGTGCCAGGTCGGTATCACGTGATGCACTGGCAAAACACTTGCACGTGCAATATGCTACCGTGGAAAATTCTTATATGAGGGTAACTCTGAAATTTTTGGAGATACTTGCAGACGAGAAGTAACGAAACAAATTAACGGTTTAATTTGAAAATACAAGGTATTTTAACACAACAGAGGACTTTTTACTGATTTACTTCAAGTTGTTTAGCGTAGAATAAATTTTAGACAGAAGAGAAAATGTTGACGCGAGAACATAATCGTGCTATGATTTTCTATGATTTTAAAGCCGGATTAAATCAAGAGAAATGCGTTCAATGGTTGCAATTAACATTTGGTGATGATTTTCCATGTCGTGCTACTGTATTCAGATGGTTTAAAGAATTTTGCAGTGGTCACAGGTCTCTTCAGGATGAAGAACAAACAGGAAGGCCGCGGTCGGCAGTAATCCCGGATAATGTGTCTGTCATACGAAAAATGTTAATGGATGATAATCGCTGTACCTACCAAATGGTACAGAAGGAACTTAACATTGGATCCGCAGCCATACACAAAATTATTCATGAAGAATTATATGAAAAAAAGTAGTTAGCCGTTGAGTTCCCCATAATCTAACTGAGCACCAAAAAGAGGAACGTGTCAGAATCAGTAAAAAAAAAAACCCTTAAATTGCTAAATGATGGGGGCCACTGCATCATTTCTAAAAGTGTAACGGGTGATGAAACGTACATACAGTGTTTTGACGTTCCAACACGTAAAAAGGCAAATTATGGGTCTTTGAAGATGATCCCACGCCAACAATGGTAAAAAGACGACGAGCAATGAAAAAAGTAATGTATGCCGTTTTCTTCAGAAGTATGGGATTGGTCAAAGCCAACAAGCTGAAAGGACGGAAGACAGTAACAGCAAACTGGTATACCACTAAATGTCTTCAAGAAATTCTCCAGGAAGTTAATGTTAGGGTACTAATACTTCACCATAACAATGCATCGTCCCATACAGCCAGATTAACCGTTGAGTTTCTTAAGCAAAAACAAATTAAATTGATAGAGCATCCACCTTATTCTCCGGATATAGCTATGTGTGACTTTTGGTTATTTTTTAATCTAAAAAAGAACTTACGGGGACATAGTTTTCTTTCAGAAGAAGAGATTGATGCGGCAAAAATGCATTGTTTCATCAATTCCAAGAAATGAATGGTTTGAGATTTTAAACTGTGGAAAATTCGTTTACAAAAGTGCATTGATGCTGGAGGAGAATTAGAATTTACACTCCTAAAATTTTGTAAGTATAACTTTAAAAACTAGGAGTATCTCAAAAATATCAAAATGACCCTTGTACTTACGTTGTTGATATCTTGTGCTTTAACTTTAAAACCGTATATATACTTAATATTATAATATTTTTTGAATATTCT